>VZTZ01044176.1:446703-645269 GCA_013400955.1 Drymodes brunneopygia
ACCTGCGCCGCCTCCCTCCGGAGCGGCCCCGGCGCCCGCGCTCAGCCCCGGGCGCTTCCCCCGGCCCGCCGCCGGTCGGTCTCCCGCGGGCGCCGAGACGCCGCTGTCCCTCGCTGCTGCCCAGATCCCTGAAGTGCCCCGAGGCCGCGATGCCCACGAAGCTCCAGCAGCCCCCGGCCGTCCCCCGCATGGGCACAGAGCTGTGCTCGGCCCCTCCTTCCCTCAGAGGGATGCAGAAGCCAAAGGGCCGAGATGCTCAGCTCCTGGGCAGCCGGGAGCTGTGAGGTGTTCATAAGGTGCCCGGCTCCTGGGGAGGTACCCCGGTAACTGAGGCGATAGCTACCAAGACCTGAACAGGTGAACGCTTTGCTAGGTCTTCCAGTAAACGCTGGGCTCCCTTTAGCCTTCTGACATTGGCTGTGTGTTCCCTTTTCATTGGGTCTTTTAGGGAAGTTGGAGGAGAGAGGTGTATGATAAAATGCACATCTGCTTTCCTGCTGTCTGCTGCCAAAATTCACTCGGTTTTCTTGCACTTTAGACTGAGGCAGTGACAGCCCTGGGGTTTGTGCCTCATATTACTTTATTTGGTACCTTTGGGAAAATTTAAGAATCCTGTGTAAACCAGCCATCTGACCCCTTATCCTGTGCTTAATTTAGTGTATGTCAGTATTTTTGTGTGTTCATCTCGAGACTACCATGAGTTTTGTTTCTCAGTTATGCTGAAATCTACGCTTCTATCAGAGACACTTGCTTTATTGCTGAAAATCATGCTGAAGCTATCTTTTGCTGAGTACCCAAGTGAACAGTGCAAATGATGGTCCAGCAAAAACTTAAATGTCCTGGAGACAGTGGGGAGCTTATCATCCCTGAAAAACAGCTTCCTATGCAAATTCAAATAAAGGTAAACAAGACCACTATGTCTCGTAAAGGTTTCTGTCAGCACCCGAAGTTGTTTGTCCTAAGCATGAGCCTCTCCATGAGGCAAGTATTTCTTAGGCACAGGCTGCTTTACTGAATGGCAGTCCAGTTTTGAAAACTGGAATGATACAAAGAAGGAAGATAGTGGTCCTGAGTAAAAGCATTACTTCTTTGGTGGCAAAAGCATGATGACATGAACTGGGCATGCGTGCCCGGTAGTGGGTAAGTAAGTAAATGAAATGGACTGCCATGCACCAGATGGTTCATATGCCAGCAGCAACCCCTGTTTCAGTGTGCTCACTAATATCATCCTCCTTTTTTTACTTGAACTCCTTCTCAGTCTGTTTGCTAGATCTTTTCAGGTCTATAATAATTCCTGTCATATCTGCAGTGCCCTCCATCTGAGAATCTCTAAAAGCTTTGTAAATATTAATGAAGGAAAGCTCTGCTAAAGCTTTGGGAAACAGTGCCTTTCCCTTCTCCTGAGATGGAATTTTTTTCTTTAACTCCTTCTTCCCATTTCTTTTCCCCAGGATGCATCCTGCTGTGGTGTCTCAGAAAAGGCATTCTTGTCTGTATGTTCTGCATTCCTCCCATTTTGCTTTTTTCTCCCTCAACTTTCTTGCCTTTGCATGATTCTGCTGTCCTCACACTAACATAGCAATATGACTATTTCAGCACAAGTAGCCCTGTGGCCATGACTACTTTGTGTGTTTGTAGTGCATTCACATTTCAGGCCTTTTATTATCCATCATTTCCTGTTGGAACCATGTTTCTTTGTGTGACTGTGCTTAAAAGCTTGCTTTTCTCTTAATGCATCTGCTGCCATATTGGAGCCCTGGGTGTGAGCTGTGTTCTGTTCCTGAACTTTTGGCAAGGAACATGTGGCATTATGGCTTCTGTTTGGAAAGCTGAGAGGTTGCTTGTTCCTCATGACTCCGATCATCACAGTGTACAGACCCTGCTTTAGTCTAAAGCAGAGTTGCCATTGAATCTTCTAAACAGATAGTTTTGTAGAAAAATATCCTGGACTCAGGAAGAACAGACAGTTGGGATTTTTTGTTTTCTGTTTGTTTGATTTGTTTGTTTTCTTTGGAAACATGCTTTCCTGGTTTGTAGCTTGGGATCTTGAGACCATAACCTGCTGTACAACAGTTCTGGAAGCTTGGAAATAAGGTTTAAACTGAGGTTGTCTGGCCTTCTAGTCTCTGCAGTAGTCAGCTGGGAGCTTGGCTGGGATGGACTTGCTAGGCTTTCTTTTATAGACTGATGCAAAGCTTTTAAATGGTTGGGCCAACTGGCTTCTTGTGCAGACTTGCAAGTGTCTGGCTCTGGGATGCAACTGGCAGGAGTGGAAAGGTCCCTGGGGCACAAAGGAGGCATGGATTCTGCAGCACGGGAGTTCCTGACCGCAGCCAACATCCACTGCCCCACCAGCTCCACCAGGGCTATTGTTCTATGGAAACTGCCTGTTTGTCAGCTTCAGCCAGGAACCAGAGTCTCTCTTTTGTTTTTCCTTTCAGAAATGCTCTATGTGGCTAAGGTGGAAATATTTTGTAGCATACACTTTTTGGAGAATCTTCAAAAAATTTGTTAATTTTATCTAACAAATTGCTGAAATGTTCCTCAAATCTGATTATTTTAAAGCTGTCTTAGCATGGTGTGCTGGAGTTTAGCGATGGCAACAAATGCCCATTGGTTTACTTAAGGAAAATATCCAAACTTTTTACTGGCATAGCTGACTAGTGGTAGACTTGCAAATATGAAAAGGGAATTTGGAGAATACTACCATTCTTTGCCTGTTATATATAATACATACTTTAGTGTCCCAAAAGAGTTGATGTGGACTGGGAGGTCCTTTGGGCTGTATAGTGCCAGTGCTTCCAGACTGATGAAAGGAATGGTGTTTGTGTGTATGAGGAAAGTGAGTTTGCACTCCTTAATATGAGCCTATTGAGATGGGAGCACTGCCAAGGTAAGTCTATTTTTAGACTCAACAGTTTTGACAATGTTCCTTTAAGTGTTTTTTCTCCTTCTAGTAAGAATGAAAGAACTAGGTCAGAGCCAGTAGAAAAAGGCTTTTGATCTCTGCAACAGTGTTCTCAATTTTTTTTTCCAGTTTGCTCTTGTGCAGCAGAGGTAAAGGGGTAAAGAGAGAAATGGTGATTTCTTCCCCTCCTGCCCCCAGTCTTTATTGCACAGGAAAGTGAGAGACTGACAGCATCCACCAGATGATGTCTGCATGCAGGTGATCCCACACAGTTCTGTTGGAACCCCTGCAGCTTTGATCTGTGGTGTTTTTGAAATTCCTTTGCAAAGAAAAGTGCTAATTATGTCATGGAGTTCTTTCATGGTAAGTGTTTAATGAAGTTTGGTCTAACACATTTCTTGCTGTGTTTAGGCTTTGGAAAGTGCCACATACATTTATTTCAGGTCTCCTCCTGGAAGTAAACTTCAGTCTCCTGTGGCTCTTCTGTAGCGGGCTCATGCTATTGGCACCCTCGATCTTCCTACGGGATAGTATTTTTTACTTGCTGATATAAAATGACAATGACCGGCCTTACCCCTTGGTAATCCTTAAAGAGACTAAGACTCGAATGAGGTCAGGGCATTCTGTGGAGTGGCATCCAGGCTAACTGCTGCAGGACTGAAGTTATTTGCAGCTTGTAACCAACTTCTGTCAGAGTGATCTTGAGAATTTCAGCTGTGTGATGTACCTTGGTTGAACGCCTTCAGTGCCTAGCAACTCCATGGATATTGAATGCTGCCATGTGTTTCTTCAGAGACTTGAGATATGGTGAGCTCATAGATGTGCTATGCTAACTCTGCCAAGAATGTTAAAGCAAGTTCAGGATCACCTAGAGGTCAGCTTTGAAGCAGCTTTCAGTGTAGGTATCTATCATACTGTTCCAGGGTGTGCCCAAAAGTAGTACTCTTCTAACAGGTATTCAGTTATTCAGCTTCATCTTATTCCTACACCCACTTTGAGCTCAGACTGGATATGTCTCCATATCGGAGTTTCCAGAAATGTGATCCAATAGATGGTGTTTCAACACACTTACTTGCCTATGGAGCAAAGAAGTAACAAGCCCTGTGATTTAAAAAAACCTCATGCTTCCGTCATGTTTTTGGTTTCTTCAGTAATTTCTAACCACTTCTTAGCTTGAGGGATTCAGACCTGTGGCTTTGAAATAGCTACCTATTAGAAGCAGGACTGAGAGACACATCTCATTTCACCTCTCCAGTTTAAACAGTCCCATTGGCTCATAGCAGAGGAGATGGATAAGACCAGTGCTGGAGTGTATTGGACAGTGAAGTGTAAGATTTGAACGTCAGCCTTTGTTCTTGTATTCTGTGTGTTGCTTTCTGACCATTTATTGCAAAAATGCATCAGCAATTATGGCATTCCAGACCGGAACATAGATCTTGTCCTATCTACATTCATGTGGCAGCCTTCTTGTTGGCCTGTAACATCTGCACCCTTATTTCTTGCTCAACAATACACAACCTCCTGCCTGCCCACACAGTGTGCATACAGCCTGGTGGTTGTGTGTGCTTCTTTGCTTTCAACCACTGCTTAGAGCTTTCCAGTCTATGTTGCTACCTTTGAAAGGGAGACTGTGAGCTGAATTTCAGAAAGTGCATTCCGTTGTGGGAATTGGAGACCCCAAAATGAAGCTGTAGCAGCAGAATGTCCCTGTAATGGAGTGCCTTTGGGTGTATTCAGATTGAGTGGAGGGTGGATATTATGGAAGTAATGTGATCGTTTTACCCTTCCTGCTTACAAATGAACCCATATTAGGCAGGAATCAAGGTACCAAGTATAGACTTGGATGAAATTTGGTTGTAGGATAAGAGTGTTTCTGCAAACTCAGAAGTACTTTCATGTCAACTGGTTTAGATACAGTTCCTTGAGTGTTCGACCTTACCGTTTAAAATACTTGGAAGACTTAGAAGCTCAAAGAGGACATTGATTAATATAAATTTACTGGTTCAGTAAAATTGAATCCCATTATAAGGTTAAAACTTTTCAGGTGGTGGTAATATATGGGCAAAGGGCGAGAGTGATGCTTTGAAAGTTCATGTGCTTTCTCCACCAAGAAGGGAATGCAAGTGAGCAAATTACAGGAGTTAGACTTTGGTTGCATTTCCTAACGTACTACTGGAAAGTACTGACTAAACCTGTAGTGACGTTGTAAGATCTCATGTTTACTGCTTAAATGGAAATTATGAAATAGAACTGTTCTCGAGAGGTTCTGGAGGGTTTTTTTGTTCTTCTGTTATGAGCAAGCATGGCAGGCAGCATCTAAGGAGGTTGTGTAGCTTTATTCCTCATGTTTACAGCTGAGTGTATGAAGTCAGGACAAGGTCCTTAGAGCCAGTCTCTAGTGCTTCCCAGTACTGCTGTTTTGCAAGGGCGATGGCAGGAGAATGGCAGTGGCAGGCTGAGAGCAAGGCACTGTAGCTGGGTGCTGTCAGAGTTGCAGGCTATTGGTGGTTGGTGAGCTGATAACCATGGAGAGATTTCTGTCCGAAACATCTTCTGTGCAGACTTGCTGGTGGGTGCAGAACTGTGGAGCACTGTAAGTTTTTGTTTTGCCCGTTGGTCTCTGAAAGTAATACTAGTTTGCAGAGGTAGCAGAGCTGTTAAAAGGCTCCTTTGCAGTTCACTGAGTATTGAGTCTGTGGGTCTGTTAGATTACATGCCTGGTTCTGGAGCCAATTTTCTCTGTTGTCCTGGCTGAGACAGCTTTACCCTCTTGTGCCATGTTTTGTCTCTTGACTGTCTCTCCATTTGTCCAGACTGTGTGATTTCTAATGCAGTGCCGCTTTCTGTGAACAAGAGATACTCAGAATTTAAAACTGAGCAGTCCTGTTGTGGGTTATTTCTCATGGAAGCTGTTGCCTTTGAATGGATACAGGTATTTACCCTTGCAGATTAACAATTGAACAGCTCAGCCCTCAATTATCTGCTCAAAACATGCAAAGAATGTGGAGGGAGTAGTTCTGGAAGGTGCCAAAGGCAAAGGTGGAGAAAAGGGCTAAAAATGGAGTAATTTTGAAGTTTTCTGAAACTGTCTGGTTGGTGCTGGTCAAAATAGCAAATAAGATTTCAAGAACTATGAGGTGAGCTCAGAACAAGTCAAGGATGGTCTTTGTTTCTGTATCATTGCATATTACTCTTGTATTGTGAATGCTCCTTGCAGCTTTTGCTTGCCACACCCTAAAAGAAGGAGAGGGCTGGAAAGAATACAGAAAAGAACGGTCAGGTGGTCAGAGATGTGGTGTGTTCTCCAAAGGCAGGTTACAGGTATTATCAGTCTTTAGCTTGGAAAAGAGATGACCATGGAGAGTATCCTTAGGCCTTGATGAATGATATGGAGAAGGCAGAAAAAGAAAATAGGTCACCAAGCAGAACAATGAAGCTGTAAAGGTTTTGTGCTTTAAATTAAAAAAAGGAAATAGTTTTTCATATAATACAGAGTTCCCCAAGTGCACTTTTAACCTTGGGATTCATTCCTAACATGGCAAGGCAGGATCAATTAATGTGCGCCCTTCTCTCACACTGTTTTCTTAAGCAGTGACATGAAGGGCTAGGCTTCTAGTCTGACCCAGCCTGATGACTTTTATGACAAAGTCTAGCTCATCTACTGTGTGTCCAGGACAATTCCAGTCACCACAAGAAGTTGATTTGCATCAAGTAGATGACAGGGAAATTTGGCCAGGACAATCCAGAAACAGAGAGGAGATGGGGAATTAGGCACTGAGCTATAAAAATGTCAACAGGTAGGGTCATGATGCATAAGAGATGTAGCTTTCCTTTTCCTAATATATAAGAACTGATACTGCTCTGTAAGAGGAACTGTGTGCTATGTCTATCAATGGGATTTGGGGGAAGGAGGAGCCCCGCATTAGGCTGCAGCTGTAGAAATGCCATGCTGGAAAATACTGATTCTCCACAGCAGGTAGGGTTGGAAACACCTGTACTAACCTCTAGAAATGAGGTGAATTGTGGTCTGAGAGAGACCTTCAGGAAAACCTGAAGCAGATTAGATCTACAGATCTCAGCCTTAGTGGCTTCTGCCTTGGGTAGGTTTTATGTTTCCTCCCCTTTGCGTAGGGTCCTCCTTATCTCTCCAGAAGTGTCCTGTTGCAAAAGGACTACAGAAAGAGTGAGGGAGTTGCTGTGAATAGCTGCATGTTCTCTGTGCAGCGTGAGCTAAACTTGTCATTAAAGAGCAGGCTTGAAACAATCAGAATTCACCCTAGTTCATGCTCCTCCTGGGTGAAGCAAGGAGATGTGCAGGGTACTAAACCTGGGCTGAAGTGAACTCTGCATTCAGTTACAGGATCTAATATGCTTGCAGGGAGTATGTGATTGACAAAAATAAGGGTGTGAGGAAGACACTCAGTGTGGATTTTAGCTGGTTTTTAGTGTACCCCTATCCATCTCTATGTAATGTGGAACTTTACGAGCTCTTGTTCTTCAGTTGAACGTTCAGGTTCTTATTTCCCTCCATTCCCCCACTCATTTGCTCTCCTCTTCCCTGTCTTTGTGGCTCTTCATAAAAAAAAATCTTCTTCCCCCAGAGGAGATTTTGATTGAGTTGCTTTGCTTCTCTGCAAATAACCTAGTAAAAGCAAGAAAGAGACTTAACAACGCTGTTTCGTAAACATAAAGGAAGAGAATTGTAATGTGCGTCAATAGAAGCTTTCTCTCAGATTGTCCTCTGCATGCTCTCGGCTGATGGTTTGTTGCTACACAAATCAGCTGGGGTACTAGAGTGAGTAGGATACAGTGGTATGAGCAAGCAGTAGGAGGTGAAGAATTTTACTGGGGGAGGGAAAGAAGGCGTTTCCAGACTCTTCAGTTAAGTGTACAAGGGAAGGGATAGCCTTGAACAGTGATAAAGGAGGTAACTTTTAGGCAGTTGAGGGAAAGCCAGGACTGAAAACAGAAGTCAATTGCCAGATTTCAAACTAGTTATGCAGTGAGAATGAATAAAGATATTTTGCTTTGCATTTTGATGACTGTGCATCATTCATGGGATGAGAAATAAAGCCCAGATCCAGAGCTGAATTGCAGCATTTCTGTGCCACATGTTCAGCAGACACCAGCTTTCATGAGTAGGGCAAAGGCAGAGATCTGTGGTGCGTGTGTGGGACAGTGCACCTCTGATGCCATAATAAAGACTTAACCTGTAGGTGTCTGAGCTGTTCTTTGTGTGCTGGATGGGCACGTTAGCTTTTAAAAAAGGTTTTTGATGTAATGTTGGCTGATTGTTGAATTGATTAGTAGTACTGTTAGGACTTGAGAAGAGGCATTCTCAGAAATTGTGGTGAAGCATGACTATCCACCTTCCTAATCAGTGACTGCAAGACAAGTTTCTTCCAAGATCAATGGAACTAATGAAGACTTGTTGCATACCCAGGTGTGTTACTACTCTTTTTTGTCTCTCCATTTTCTCTGCAAAATCCTTAGGGCAACAGTGGTACCTAGTTTGGAGTTTGCCTAAGTCGGTTGGTGACTGACAGTTGTAATATATGAGGAATACTTTTCCTTGTGAGAGAGAATTACTTTAGGTGTCTGCCTCTCTATCTACCAATTGATTTTCTTTGGGTTTTGTACTTATAATTCTTATCTCTTGTAGCACTGTCTTTGCGTGCAACTTTGTGCATCTCACAATCTTTAAATTCAGAGTTCCTCACTGTTAAAGAGAATCTCTCTAGATGCTTGCACAAGCCTTCTTATTGACTTAGTAGTTTGCAAAACAAATGGCCAGCTATTTTGTACTTTATTCCATTGCTTAAATTGTTTTTTTGTGTGATGCATGTTCCTTCCTGATCTTTATTACTTTGTTCATTAAGATCCATTTTGCTCTAAGTTAATTGTGTAGCTCACTTGGTCGCCTTGTGTGTCAATATTCTCCTGTTCATCTATACCTGTACAGGATTTGTGGTAACCTGGCTTTGTTTATTCTCTGAATAGGTTCATTTTTCAATGAACCTCTGTTGCTGGCATGAATTCAAGAGCTGCTTGTACCAAGTGTACTTTTATTAAAATGGAATGAGAAAATGCTTCAGAAATAATTTGGCTGTCCAATCACTTCATCTGCTTTTTATCATGAAATCTTGTTGCTGTTATGAAGGCTAAACTTGCATTGCTGAAACACCAAGGTCTATCTAGCATAGTGATGATATGCAGTCTACCTCCTGAAGAGCAGGTGTAAAAGAAACTGTTTACAGCATTTGCTAAAGTCTGTGAGATAAGAGATGGCAAGTGGATGTTGCCATACATTAAAAAAAAACAGTTTTCAGTAGGAAAACTGTAAAAAATGCATGAGGAAATTTTTTAGCTGAAGAAACTTAATTTTGTACATATCCTGGTGGGATGAGGGTCTTAGAAGGCAAACTCAACCCACACAAGAAGAGAATTTCTTATTCTGGGCTTAGTGTTTCTGTTCTGTAAAGAGCTAAGGGGTCTCTTCTCTCTACACTCAAGATTTGTTTGTCCTTCAACCAAATTATGAGTTCAGTTTGATTTGAGATATGGAAGTGCTAATTTACTCATTCTGATTTCTTGATATATTTCTGTTACTGTACAAGACTTTATACCATCTTATAGCTGAAGTTTGCTTGAGAGACGTATGTGAAGTGTAGTAGCTTGTCTCAGAAAACATACTTTTTCTGTGTACTTCTTTGGCTTTAGTTTTGGGTATTCTTTCATTGTTTCTGGAGAGAGCGAATGGCCTGTAGTAGTAATTGGCTTGATACTGTGGGATGACTACCTCATTGTCTAGCTAGAGATGTTCAGGGATAGTTATCTCAGGAATGCCATTACCTTAAATTTTCTTGCTGATAATAATTCTAAAGAGGTAAAAAAAGGCAAAAGCCCCACAAGTCACAGTTACAAATTAAAATGGATGCCCCTCCTCTGAACACTTTATCCTCTTCTGCCGCTATCCACTTCCTACACCTGTGTCCCCTTTGCTCTACCCTTCCTGCCCTCTTGACCTGGTTCAATGTCCACTTCCTTACTGCTAACCTGTCACTTACTTGCTCTTCAAGATACAGCCCAGCTGTTGGGCATTTCCCACTGCTTTAACAAAGGATTGTAAAATTCATGTCTTGTAGGAAGCCTGCTTTGTTTATTGATTAAAGATTAGTAATCATGATAACGAGAGGCTGGAAGGACAACTCACTGGAGGGGCCTGCAGGTACAGGTGTTTGTCTGCCAAGCCTTGCTGCCTGTGTCTGTCTGAGCTTTGTACTCAAAGCTGCGGGTACAGCTCATCAGTAGTAGCAGTTTACAGTGCACTCCAGAGCTCAATACTGGCCTGCCTTTTGGCACAGTGTGTTAGGAACAGCTTAATGCTGCTTTTTGGTGCTGACCAACAGAAGCAGATAGCTAGACACCAATATTACTTCAGTTAAGTAGTTTGGGATTTCAGCCTTACAGGAGGTTTGTGATAAATTCGTGTTATTTGTACTGAAGTAGAAAAGGTCCTGACTGATTTGCTGGGCTTCTTTGCTCTGTGTGAATTCTGCTGATTTGGTGGCCGTTAGACAGACATGGTTGAGGAACAGAGCGGGCAAAATCCTGAATTTACTTGCTCAGCAGGTTGCCAGTAGTATTTACTAGGTTGCAACATAAGCAGCAGATTGTATTGATATGAATATTTGATTGTATTTTCAGCTGGTTCCAAGTGATGTGTTGGGGGAACTGCAAATTTACATTAGGTGGAGAGAGGACTGTATGGAGAAGTAGTTCTGGTAGGCAAAAGCCAGACTGTTTCTCAAAACTGGAAGCTGATTGATGAGGCAGATGCATCATCCATAGGAGTTATAGAAACTCATTACTGTGGAAAAAATTTCTGCCAGACAAAGTGTCAAAATAGTCCTAAATTTTATAGTACAAATTAAAGCCATCTTTATTTGCTGGTTTTAATCTTGTTTTTTACTATTGTAGAAGTGGTACTAACTGCTCAGGTCAGATATCTTTGAAATAATCCCATGTTTTCTAGGGATGTATAGAGCTACTAATGAAGTATAAGCTTCTTGAAATACAGGGGCTTTGCAGTGCAGATCTGTCTTGCTCATTTGGTCAGTGTGAGAAGCCATCTCAATCTGAGCAAGACTTCACTATTCTCAGTGTTAGTGTCTCCTCTCTGATCAACCCAGGTAAAGCAGGTTGTGAGTAAAGGCAAGCAAAAAGCCTCAGGGATTCTGTCTGACTACTCCGGATTGAAATGCAGCATCTGGAAATGTATAGAACTCTCACTGAAAATGCAGACTGCAAAATTTGATGTGGTTGGAGGTTGGATTTGCTTTTGACAAAGAAATGGGCAGAGATGGAAGGAACAAGTCCAGTGAGAGCTACTACCTAAAGGTCTTTTTCCCTAGAAATACTTGATAAATCTTTTTGACTACTGAAATGACTGAAAAGATATTTGGAGCCTTTTTATAAGGTCCCCGCTATGTCCAGCCTGAGTTTGTTAATGTTCAAGCTATATGGATGAACTTTTGTCTGTCCTTTTCAACAATATGTGGCATTTTATGGTGGGTGTAGCAGGTGTATTGTATGGACTTACCTCTTAGCATTGTGCAGTTAAGTCTGTGGAATGAATACATGAAATGGAGCTTGCACCATTGCCAGTATTTGACACATGAAAGTTTTGTAAGGATTGTTAGAGGTTGGGTGGGTATCTCCTGTGCCTGCTTTTTGTCTCTGAATAGCAAAAGCTAGCATATGACTATGATGCACACAGAACAAGGCACATGAGTAAGAAGATGCTATTTTTACTCGATCATTTTTTAGAATAGAACAATTGTTATTGCATGTAACTCAAGTACTTGCCAAACACACTTTAATGTAGCCTTAATTGATCTGCTTAAAATTTTAAGCAGCCAGCAGTATTCCCACTGAAACACGTAGTTATGAAATGTTTGACACAGTAGGCAGTGAGTGCACAGAGGTAGCAATTGATCATATATTTATCTGGTAAGCCTTGAGCCTACAGATGGAGAGACAAAGACTTTCCATCTGCCCATGCAAAACTTTGGATATATCAAGGCTGTGTTTTGAAGAGTGCCTTCAGGCTTTTTTCCAGACAGGATTCGCAGAGTACCCTCTAGGAAAAGACAAGGCTTGCCCCAGATGCCAGTAACTTAGGATGGCTCTCGGTGACTTCTGTGTACTATTAAGCATGCTCAGACAAGCTGTCTCTTGGCTGCTTGCCAGCTGGGAGGCAGGCATGCACGGGAGGAAGGCAGCAGGGGGGGCAGAGCATTTTTATTGCCCTGTGAGCTCTTTGAAACTGCATATGCACCCTGGAAGGATCTGTGTGGGCATGGAACTGGCTCACATGTATGGGCCAGCTTCTGCTGGGCGACTAATTATTTTGCTCTGTATACATGGAAAGGACATGAGTTTGTGTTCCACCATATATAAAAAGTACACAGTGTATTGCATCCTAGTTTTTTAGGACAGATGTGGGGTCATTTTTCCATTTTGGGTGCTCCGCTTACTATTTTTCTCACAGAGCTTTTCACTCTCATAACTTGGCAGATCTTAGCAGTCTTTTTAAGTTCTGGAAAAGTGGATATTTTCCATTAGATTCAGCTCTACCATTAGATTAGGAGTACTAAGAGCTAAGAGCACTTAAGTACCTTTGTTTTAAATAATAGTTTGTTTCATACATGTAATCTGTGGCTCTGTCATTGTGTCAGCCAGCACCATTCATTATGTGCTTGCTGCTGTGCAATCAGAGCTCTACAGAACATCCACCCTCCTTCCTCAGAAGGAAACAAATTCCCACCGCAGAAAGCTTTCAATACAAGTTGAACAACAGTTATAGGGGGAACATGAAGAGAGATTAATCAACTGAAGTGGGGTTTTCAGCAGGGAAAGGAGAATCTGGATGAAGGGTTGTATTACTGAAACGTGGATGATACAAGAATATTGAAATTATATGGAAGAATATTGGAAGAGGTTCTGTTTCAAAATCTAATGATACTGCTGATATTGGGCTGATACTATGAGCTGATTTGGAGGGTGTTTGTTGTCTTGATGCACTGTTAAAATTTGGGACTGATGAGGTGGATATAGTTTGGTAGAATGAAGAGGTGCTGAGGCAGTAGGGATATTGTCAAAGGAGTAGTGTGGGAAAATGGTCTGAATGCAGAGGGCAGGATGAGCTTGTGTTAGCCAATACCAGGGTAAGGAGGAGTAATGGTCTGGACAATATTTTAGCCAGAAACTACTTTGTAGAGAGACTTTTTGTCCAGATGAATGCCATGAAGTCCTAAAAGAAATTTAAGATATGTGAACTAATAGAATCAGAGCACTTGGGCTGTGGTGAAGTTGGTGACTTGTGATTATTTTCTACGAGCTGTTTACACTCAGTTCTATGGGTTGTTAGCCCTGAGTGCTGTTAGCCCCGCAAGCCCCTTTAGGTTTGATACTTGATTCTGAGTTTGGAGCTGACCTTATCTAGATAAAATGATGTAATTAGATTTAAGAAGAGGATAAATTATTGACCAAACATTGACCTCTTTCGCTGTCTTTAACAAATCTTGAAACGGAACCATTTTGGTTTGTATTGACACTTAAAAGAAGGCAAGAGCTCCACCTCTGTCTGCCACAAAGATGGATCTATGTATTCTGTGTGGTAACAGGAAATAACAGACCCATGCAAGGAAATACTCCTTACTCCCATTCCCTGTGTAGTTGGGGGTTGGAGGTAGCGCTAGAAGAAAATAATAGAGCGGGCTACCTAAAGATGTGTCATGACAAAGAAAGATAAGCTTTGCTAAGTGACTAAGATACTTGTTCTCCTTAGGAGATAAATACTGCTAGAAAATAAAAAAGTTCTCTCTCCTCACTTTCCCCCCCTCCCCCCTTCACTATTAGCAACTCTGAAAAAGTCCCCTAAGGCAGGCTGTGTTTCTTTTAACCACTCACCTGTTTTCAGTTAAAAGGCAGTGGGCATCTATGTAATTGCCAGCAACCTCTTCCATTTTTTCTCCTTTGTATCCTGAAGGAGCCCAGTCAAAAGCATTGCTGAAAAAGCACTAGCATTCATTACTCTTGAATGCATGACGGGCTAAGAGTTGAGCAGCATCTTTGCCAAGTGACTTATTTCATTTTTAAGCCATCCAGGTGCTTATAGATTTATAAAACCATTGAAGTTGGAAAAGAGCTTTAAAATCAAGTCCTACCCTTAACCCAGCACTGACATGTCCACCACTAAACCATGTCCTCAAGTACCACGTCTATATGTTTTTTAAATACTTTCAGGGATGGTGACTCCCCCACTTCCCTGGGCAGCCTGTTCCAATGCCTGACAACCCTTTCCATGAAGAATTTTTTCCTAATATCCAATCTAAACTTCCCCTAGCACAACTTGAGGACTTTTCCTCTGATCCTGTCCCTTGTTACCTGGGAGAAGAGACTGACCCCTACCTGGCTACAGCGTCCTTTCCAGGGAGCTATAGAGAGTGATAAGGTCTCCCCTGGGCATCTTTTTCTCCAGGCCAAACATCCCCAGCTCCCTCAGCTGCTCCTCATCAGACCTGTGCTCCAGACCCTTCTCCAACTCCACTGCCCTTCTCTGGACACGCTCCACCCCTTCAGTGTCCTGCTTGTAGTGAGAGGCCCAGAGCTGGACACGGCACTCCAGGTGTGGCCTCACCGGTTCTGAGTACAGGGGACAATCCCTGCCCTGGTCCTGCTGGCCACACTGTTTCTGATCCAGGCCAGGATGCCATTGGCCTTCTTGGCCATCTGGGCACTCACTGGCTCATGTTTAGTCACTGTCAAGAAGCATCCCCAGGTCCTTTTCCAAGAGCAGCTTTCCAGCCACTGTTCCCTAGCCTGCAGTGCTGCAGGGGTTCTTGTGACCCAAGTGTGGGTCCTGGCACTTGGCCTCATTGAACCTCATACCATTGACCTTTGCCCATCACTCCACACTGTCCAGATTACTCTGAAGAGCCCTCCTAACTTCCAGCAGTTCAACACTCCCAACCAAATCATGTCACCTGCAGACTTTCTGAGGGTACCCTTCATCCCACCTTTCTGAGGGTACCCTTTCTGAGGATTCCCTTCATCCGGACTGTTGGTAGATATTAAATAGAACTGGCCCTGAGGAACTCCAGTGGTGACCAGTCACCAGCTGGATATAAATCCATTCACCACCACTCTCTGGGTCTAGCCACTCAGCCAGGTTTTTACCCAGTGAACAGTAGACCAATCCAAGCCATGAAAAGCCAGTGGAAAGCTGTGGGATACAGTATCAAAGGCTTTACTGAAGTCCAGGTAGACAACATCCACAGCCTTTCCCTCATCCACCAAGTGTGTCACATGGTTATACACAGAAGGAGATAAGGTTAGTCATCATACTGCCATGTTATTGAAACCTGTATCATTTGCTCCCTCTAATGCATGGTAAATTAGTACCATTAACCCAGAAGGTCTCCTTGTTCATCCCATGCCACCCTTCTCCCTAATCTCTATTGTTTGGGGGCACTGGGAAGGGAGGAATTGCAATTCACAGGAAACTTGCTGCTGGCAGTGTTCTTCCAGGCAGTTTTAAGTCCCACTGTGATATGTAATTTCTCTTTGTAACAGTGGAACTGGGCTGACAGCCAAAACCTGCCTGTTTCTGGATGTTGCTGTGGTGTGTTAGGGTTTCAAAGGTGTCTCTAGGAGTCTTGTATTCAGCTAGGCAAGATCTTTGCAGAAGACAGTTGGAGAGATTTTTATGGATCACATTCGATACCAAATGTCTTTTCACTGCTGATCAGCCCTTGCTGGAGCAGGGTGTTCTGGGAATACTTTTACAGGTTGGTTAAGGTACATTTACATTTTTTGTAAAGAGGGGAATTAATTAGGTTACTAACAGAACAGTTTTCATTCTCATTGTGCTGTGAAAATAGTCAGTCTTGGTGGAGCATGTCTGTCTTTTCTGTGGTCTGAAGGATAGGCAAAAAAGTTGTTAGTAGTTGTTTCTTTCGGGTAGGTAAATATGATCTAGAGGAGCTAGATAACAGTAGGTGGATATAATCTAGGAGAGGGAGAATTTTTTTGGTGTCCTGAGGCACTCTGATATAAATACAAACCACAGAATCAAATTTCTTTTTAAGTTTCCGTAGGAGGTGTTCCTGTCCCTGGCTTGCAGATGTAGGTATTGTAGTGGTTGCAGAGATCACTTATCTTTTAGAAATATTTGGATCTTTTTAAAGATCCCAAGGGGAAAAGGTCAACATTTTGGCCACTGCTTTAATTTTGTACCAAAGAATTACTGTAACTTAGGCTCAAAGTTTTCAATTAAGACTCTGGGATTTAAGGTGAATAGATTTTCCAAAGGTGCTATAGTTAAAGAACTCTGCTTTCACTGGCAGCTTGAGCCAGTTTCCCATGAGAGGCTTTCAAGGGCTGGTCTGTATCTGGTAGAAACTGGTAGTTCTGATTCCTTCCCCAGCTCCCCACCTTTTGCTTCTCAGCCAAGTAAAAGTAAAAGGGCAGCTTTTATTTTGGCTGTACATTGTAGTTTAGGTTTCTATTCAGATCTGTCAAACATTGCACCACTGTATCTGAGCAAAGTTCTTTCGTACACAGGGGAAGTTGGGACCATTAATTACAAGTAGTGCTAAAAGTAGCCCAGTTATGCAGGAACATAAATGTGAAAGTCAGATAGTCGCATAAAGGGGAAGTTGCCTCAGGATCCACACATTTTTAAAATCACTGCTGTCTCTGTGAGAGCTGAAACTGTGAAAATCTGGGCAGCAAACAAGCTATTGCCATGGTTCTAAATGGGCATTTCTGTTGTATGGTTTGCATTTATTTTTTTCTCTGGATGCTTTCCTTATTCTGCTGTCATTAGTCCCTACCTCATTATGTACTCCCAGGGAGTACATCTCTCTTGCTTGTTAGGATGGTGTAGGTGGTAACTTGCAGTGGTACAAAGGACTGAAGGAGAGATAATCAGCTGGATAAGTCATTACTCTGTGCAGAGTTGCTGATTTTTTTGTGCACGGCTTACTTACCCACATTCTCTAGGACCTAGAATGCTGTAGGAATTGAAAATGTAATAGAAAACTTTTAACTTGCTTGCCTAGAAAGGAAAAAAAGGTATGGTTGAATGATGAGCATTTAATAAAAGCTTTAAGTTGATGGTCTTGGATGCTGCAGTGAATCCAGCAGAGCACAGTTCCACACAGTAGCCTGCACTAAATGAATTTATACAGTGCTGCATTCCTCTCATTTTCTTTCTCAAATATCTCGCCTTGAATCTACATCAAGGTACAGAGGGTTCATTTGCTTTGGTCTGACATGGCTCTGGTTACCACAGAGCACTTTTCAGTAATTTATGCTAAATATTTGAAACTGGGTTCTTCTTTCCTAAAGCAGTGTTTCTCATATTTTTTTCCCAGCTATCCATTGCAATCTGAATCCAAATGGTATTGATCACCCTGTTCCCACAGAAGGTATTAATCTGCAGCTTGAAGGTGAAGGAGTTGATTCACCCACGGTGAAGAGCACTGGTACTCCAAAAGGGCCTGAGTCAAAAGACACACCCAAGAGACAAGTGGAGCCAGAAATAACTAAGGTAGGTAGGATTGCCTTCTTATTTATTTTGGTGAGTCTTTAGGAATCCAGGCTTCTTGAAGTCCTGGCTTTTTCTTAAAAAACATTTATCATCCTGTTAAAGACATATAAAGGTATAAAAATAACAGTGGATGTTACAGAAGGAAGGTACTGCTGTGGAGTTGTAGCATACACGCATCTTGGATATTGCACTATTCTATTTTTCTCTAAATGAGGATAATTAAAATAATGGGATCTCTCTTTTTCAGGCACTGTGTCTTTTTCCAAATGACTTGGGAAACAAGCAGAATGGGCACAGATATGTTTTTCTTGAAGTTGTTTTGTTCGCTTATTTATTTTTTCTTGCGGCAGGTAGAGTAGGAGAAAAGTTCTATGGATATATGAATGTGTGGATTTTTATATGGGTGACAGATTTTAATAATCTGTTAACTCGTTTTAGGTAAAATACCAGGCCAGTTCTTCCATGTCTGATATGACAGTGAACAAATGTAGTTCAGAGATGAGTTCCTGAAAACAAATGTGTCTGTTCTTATGAATAAGCTTCTACCTGAGTGCAGCAGACATGATTACGAACTGCAAGTGAATGTGTGTACTCCAGATACTTTGGTATAGGACAGTAATTTGTCATATTAGATATATTTTTAACTAGAATCACAGAATATTCTGAGTTGGAAGGGACCCCACAGGGATCAAATCCAACTCCTAAGTGAATGGTCCATATGGGGATTGAACCCACAAGCTTGGCATTACTAGCACCAGGCTCTAACCAAGGAAGCTGATAAGGAAAGAGAAGAGAATGTTATGAAAGTAAATGGGAAGCATTCTTTAAAAGCCTTATCAGTCTTTTTGATTCTTAAAGGCCTAAAACCAGGAGTTCGGGGGTAATTTCTGTGGAGTGGAAAATTGAGTTTTTACTGAATCTGACACTTTGGGAGTTATTAGAGCAAATAAAATGAGTGTCTTTTTTTTTTTTACAGTTTCAAAAAGGCAGTAGAAATTATTTCAATGACTGAGAAAATAGGAGTACTTCCTACTACCAACAGTGCAATAAACCTAAAAAATAATACACATATGGTTGTGATGTATTTCACTTTTAGAATAAAATAGCATTAAATGTTTTGAGCAGTTGCCTTGACAATAAAGGCTTGATATGAATTCTCCATTCTGTCTTTTATCTAAAATATCTGGTTTAAAATTAACACGATTTAACTAATTTCTTTCTGACTTAACGCATCAAACTAGATCCTCCATTACAGGCTTGCAACAATTAAAAAAGCCCTTGCCACTTACAATCTCTTTGGTGGCCAATAATCAAGCACCTTGCTGATTTGTCATGAACCCTTGGAGAACAGGTTTGTGGTTACTGCTTTGAAATATCCATTTGGTAGCAAGACCACCAGATTTTGGATGGGTTTTGAGACAAAGCTCTGCTAATAAGGCATTTGTCCAGCTTTTCACAAAGGCAAGCTAACCCTGCTCATGTTTCAACATCACCAGATGAAAATCTGCCCCGTGTTAAAAGCTGAGGAGATGTTTTAAATTCAGAGCAGATCTTAAAAGCTTGGGAGTGAAGAAGCTAAATGGTGCAGTAGGGTTCCCAATTGAGAATGGGGTCATGTGTAGTTGACGTGGAATACTGTCATATCAAACTTGTCTTTGCTTGCAAAAGACTCAGTCCTAAGGAAAAATCAGAGTGAAATACATCAGTGATGTAATGTAAGGGACCATGTTTTCACTGTCTAAGCTATGATTGTTGGACTGATGAATATAAAGGAGGCTGTCCTTGCTGGAGATGGCTAGGGAAGAGGGGAAGTGTGGTGCTCTCAAAGTACTGACATCAGTATTGGTTTCCCACATCTGATTGCAGTAGCTTTATTTAGAAAACTGGGCATGCTTCACATTTAAAAACAAACAAACAGAATTCTTGCTTAATTGAATAACCTTAGCATAATAGTATCAAGCAAATGGAATGGACTATTTTTCTGAATTTATTGCTGCCTTATTAGTAACTTTGTCTTTTTTGTGTGTATAAATTTAGAGATGTTTTTCATCTGGATTCATATGTTATAGCCTGAGGTGGCCTGTCTTTAAATTTAAAAACTGTTTTACTTTGTCCTCTAAAGTGTGAATATGTAGTTGGACTTTAATTAATTTGTGTGGCTTTAAGAGTTGAATGAAGCTGCCATTAGGAAACTTCATCCATGCAAAAGATGAGCAGGAATTCAGGAAAGAATTGTAAATAAAACATTGAGAGCAGAGCCAGTTGTTTTATATTTCCATTGCACAGCTGTTTTTAAAAGGATTTCTTTGCAATCCTATGTATTCAAATAATATTAACACATAACCTCATATTCACAGTAGTGAGGCCTGTGTTGCACAAAGCAGTGCAATGTATTGAATATAATTTAAGATGCCTCCTAGGCCCTTGTTCTTGCTTTCAGGTCTCTAGTTTGTCATCGAGACCACTTCCAGCACTTCAAACGTCTGACTAGAAACAAACAATATCTCGTTTCTGATGAAGTGTGAATGAAGTGTGTCCGTCTTTTTCTGTCCTCAGCTATAGGATTAAAGAACAGTAGTAGCTCATGGGTTACAGATAAAGTTCCATTTTATACAGCTACTGTAACATAAATATGGGAGTACAAGTGGTTTTTTCCCCATCTGGGATACAGACAACAGAAAATGTAGCTTCAGTGAAGGATCACTCATTTGTAAGTTCCTGATGAATATGAAATCTAGTATTTATAGGCTGGCTGAGGTAGAATTATAATGGAAAATGGAACAATGATCTTAGTCTCCCTCAGCTGTTTCCCTAAGGAGCCACCTTGTTAAAAATACGAGCAAGTACAAAACCAGCAAGACTATTCACAGCTAAACTGATGTGCATAATCTAGTCAGACTCTGATAATGTACAGGATAGAATACAAATTAAGGAAAATATATTAAGTAAAAATGCTTCATTTTTTATTTATTTATATCAATAGACACATTTTCTTGACCAGTAATTGATTTTTCAGCATTCCTGGTATATAAAAACAATTCAGGCAGTTGAGTGGTCACTTTTGCAGAGCAGTAAAATTCACTGGAGAAAGCAAGGATGGTTTTTAATACACATTTTAAAAATATAAATTATTTCTTTAACACCACCTATATTTAACCACTGTTTATGCATGTTTTGTGGAATTCTTATCTTTTTTCATTGAAATGCTACTTCTGGCTCTTATGTCTGATTTGTTTAGTTTTAATACTGTAGCCACAGAGTAGAGTTCTATTAAAAACAAACTTAACAAAAGTTTTGCTATACTTTTGGAGTCCTGTACCTCCTCTCTGAGTATAGGCTTTAACAGAAGGCAGCTTTTCTAAGGAGATTGAGAAAATGATCTCTTACAGCAGTATTGGCTTTTATCAAGTCCTCCCACATGTTGCACTCAAAAAGCCTTGGTGGTGGTGAGTGTGAGACCCAGCTCTGGGCTGTCACTCATTAGGAGGTTATTTGTACACGGAGTTTTCTTTCCTAAGTAAGTTGTGCATATCTGGTGACACGTTATGTCTCATTATGTGGTAGCAGCAATAGCAAATAATAAAGGCTTTTTTAATGGCAATCACTGCTGTTAGGCTTTTTATGGTGTGTTAGCAATTGCAGGTTTTTTTATCTGACTCGAGAGAAATTAACAGTCCTTTAAAATGTTCACGAAAACTATGCAAAGAAAGTGGTAAAAGAAGTGAGAAGCTTTTATCTTGTCTTCTGTTGATAAGTGCTATATAGACACCAGTAGACTATGTTTTGTTGCAGTGTAGCTCATTAGTTCTTTTGGTTGCTTTTGCTATCTTAAAAAACCTCTTTTTTCAAAATTATACTGAGCAACACTGAAGAGCTGACTGAGCTCAGTACCAAGAGGATAGGAATTCATCTCAACTTACTGGGCTCGGTTCGGGACTGACTGGGGTGGAAACAGCTCCTCTGGCTTCCCTGGGAGGGATCTGCTCGGATTGGAAAGTATTTGTGAGGGATGGGGGATGTCAAGCATGTGATGAAAAGTCCAAGCACAGAAGGAGTAGGGCTTCTGAGTAATAAAGGTGTTACAGAATTCTTAGAAATACTAAAATTTTGTGAGTTATATAAATGAAACAATGTCCTGGTACTGTTCTCTAACAAGAGAACAGTAAAAGAGAAAAGAGAAAGAGAAAAGTAATTTTCTAGAAGAATTTTCCAGTTTTTTAATCAGTGGCTTCTGCTTCTCAGTGTTTATTCTTTTTAGTCACACTTATAAAATGGGTTGGATGAGAAAGACAGCATTAGGCCAGTCTGGGTGAGGCTCTGAGCAATCTGACCCCATTGCAGGGGGTTGGAACTAGATGATCATTATGGTCCCTGCCATCCCAAACCATTCTGTCTCCCCTTCCACCCCCACTTTTTTTTAAAACTTTTTTTGCAGTTAAGACACCCCAATGCCCACTGAACTGGGGCAATGAGGTTTTACCATTCTATGTTGTCTTCCTAGCATCTTCCTCTTGTGAGACTTTTGGTGGTCAAAGGATGTGGGAAAAAGAATCCAGATTGGACTGATTAAAGTTGAAAAACATTTTTCTGTTGAAGTGAAGGTTCAGCAAAACCCCAGCTGGGCTGTTCCACTCCTCCAGATTTTGCTTTAAAATTGTGTGTCAGGGTGTTTGAATTGCAGATCTCTGTGTGTTTCTGGGTGAGGTGCTGACCCTAGATTAGGAAATGTTACTTTACTGATAGATAATTTGCTTTTCTTAGCTTACTTTTGTGGAGAAGTAGTTAACAGATTACCAATATCCACATCAGATCACCACAATGAAACTCTATTAATAGATATGGTATGAATGTGATTTTTTTTCCCCTCTCCCAACTCTGACTGTGATAATGACAAAACACTACTTATTGCATTGGGTCTTCTTTATGACTAACAAAAATGGGCACAGAATCTCAGTGTAGAGTATGTCTGAAGTGGGTTCAAAAATATTTGGTAAATGTTACTGTCACATAGCTGAAATAATTACACTTCAGGGTAATGTGCCTTTCTAGTGTCTCATTCTGTGATTACTAGTAGTACACAATAATTAGGGTGCCTGCTTCTATCTTCATTTTCAATACACTTTTTCATGTGTTGCATAGTTATAAGTATCCATGTAAATTGGGGGCTGAAATGTTTGATGTGTATGTGTCCCTTCCTCTCTCAACCTGTCATTCACAGTTGTGACCTCTGGCTGAAGCCTGAAGTTTCAGAACTATGCAGTGAACAAACCTCTTATCCTGAGCTGTGAAACAGCAGTGCAGGGTGACTGTGCATTTCAAGCCACTGAGAATGATGTTTCATTTATCATTCTGGGATTTCACTGGAGTGAATGAAGTGCTGAAGTAACCCTACCTGTAGTGCAAAATACAGCTACTTAGTTCAGAATCCACACTTAGAACCAAGAAAAACAAGAAACATCTTTCTCCGATCTTGACAAGTTAGTGTGTTCTGCTCTGTCCAGGACAGTGAAGGAAAGGAAGTCCAGATGGAAGAGACCATTTGTGTCCTTTTCCTTCACCCCTCATCTGAAAGTGGGATTGTTTTCCTATTAGTTTTCTCCCCACATGAAATCAAAATAATGAGCTCAGACTAATTCTTAGCTCTTTAGGTGGTATAAGTAGAGCAGGTGAAGTTCATTCACAAAGACATTATTGACTGACCTTCCAAACTGAAGGCCTTTATGAAGTTCACCTGTACAAGCATGCTCTATTTATGACTCAAGTTCATCAGGTGGTATTAGGAAGAGGAATTTGTTAGGCTTTTTACAGCTGGATTTTTTAACAGTTGGACTGTGACTTTCAGAAAAAAATCCAGGATGAAAGCATTTTTGGTAGTTGCATGCATGTGTTGCATACAAGTGCTTGCATGTGGGGGACATCAAGGTGCTGGCCCCTGGGAAGTGGTGCAGTCTGTGACCCTGAGGTGTGCTTGGGGCTACACAAATGCACAGCAATGAGGTGGCTTCTGTTGCAGGGATCCAGTCCTTGTACAGAGCTGCCTTGAGCAGATGAGGCAGCTGAGAGAGCATAAGGAGGGAAGCATAGTCTGATCTGGCTCCTGTTGTCCTGTGAAAACTATCAATGTGAAATTTGTGTTCTTTCCCATTACACTAGTGTGAAAAGGAGCAGCAATTGCAGTACATATTAGCAAACATAAGCAGTAAAAAGCTGTGGTAGTACTCTAGAAATAAGTGGGATGTCTAATACTATAGACACATGTAGATACAGACACCTTATTTAAAAGAACTTCACTTCGGGGAAAAAGAAAGGTAGATAAAAAGACGGAGTGGCTTTTAGAGGAAAAAGCAATTCCATACAGCGTGCGGATGCATAATGTACTTACAGTGCCAGTTCTGCTGCTTGCCTCATTGTGAAGCTGTTTCACAAAGCCATCCAAGCCCTCTGCTTCCACTTTGAAGCTATAAGGACTTCAAAAACAAAGCAGTATTTTAATGATACAGCTGCCTTGTTGGGGACAGAAAAATATAGACTTCCTTGGTCAAGAAAATAATAGCATTATGATTAGAGGGATTACAAAATGTACTATGGAATCAATTTAGCCTCTAAAATGGAAAATGCTCCACTACTGACACCCCAGGTCTGCAAATGGTGTATTTCACCTGAGTTATAATAATAATCTTATTAACCTGCCTCATGTTTGCTGGCAGTTGCTATAGTCACTATAGAATCATAGAACAGTTTCTTTTGGAAGTGAGCAGAAAGATGATCTAGTTCCAGCCACCCTGCCATGGGCAGGGACAGCTTTCACTAGACCAGATTGCTCAGAGATCCATCCAGCCTGGCCTTGAGCACTTCCAGGGATGGGGCATACACAGCTTCTCTGGGCAACCTCTTCCAGTGCCTCACCACCCTCATGTAACGAATTTTTTCTAGTATCTAATCTAAACCTATTGTCTTTCAGTTGGAAGCCATTCTCCCTCGTCCTGGCACTACATGTCCTTGTAAAAAGTCTCCTCCATTTTCCTTTTAGGCTCCTTTCAGGTACTGTAAGGCTGCAATTAGGTCACCCAGAGCCTTCTCTTCTTCAGGCTGAACAATCCCAGTTCTCTCAGCCTTTCCTCACAGGAGAGGTGTTCCATCCTGCTAATCGTCTTGGTGTCCTCCTGTGGACTCCCTTCAACAGGTCTGTGTCCTTTTGTGCTGGGGAGCCAAGAGCTGAACACAACACTGCAGGTGGAGCCTCACCAGGGCAGACTAGAGGGGCAGAATCGCCTCAACCTTTCTCTACAAGTGGGAATTTTTGTCCTTTTCATTTCAAAAAATAACCTAATTGTGGAGAACTGGGAGTGAGAAGTGTCACAGTCATGAAAGGAGTGTGGGACTGTAGTAGCCTTGATAATGTGTGAAAGGAATTTTTTGTGTTATCAGCACTAAGAAGGGAAGGAATTTCATTAGAAGAGTCTGGAAAAGGGTGTCCTGGGGCAGAGTGAGGTCTGTCTTTCCCTGAGTTTCCGTGGGTAGAGATCAGTTTGCTGATGAGGGCAATTTAAATTACGTGTCTGTGTGTAAGGTAGGTATGTAAACTCCTCTTTCATTTGGTGGAATCTAGTTAGCATGCTCAGAGGAGCACAGAGAGGGATCAGGCTCGGTCTGAAGTGAGCACCGCTCACCTGAAGCTGTCTACATTTTCGGGATTGTTTTGACACTTGAGTTTAGGTGTTTGGATCTCAAACTTGGTTCTTTCCTCTACTTTACTGGCTAACCAGCCTCTGCATTTGATACTGAAATGGTTATCCATGTCTGATGGAGGTGAAACCTTGTGTTAAGAGACTGTTTCAGAAGCTCCATTTACCTCAAGAATCATACTTGGAACAATTAAGATAGAATACTCACCTATATATGGTTATGTTCAAAATTATATTCTGGCAAGCAAATACTGTGGATTCTGAAAAGAAGAGTCTTGTCGTTTGGATTGAAAGCAAATCATTGGAGTGTGTGTGTTTCGTTTTTACCATTTTTGTTTAATTTGTCTTGGACTTTTAGAAGCCTGTTGCTCCTCTCTAGAAGTGAAGCTCTTGTTGTCTGGCTCAGTTTACCCAAATATAGGATATTGATAACTGGGACCAGATAAAACTATTGTTTCAGTAGAAATCTGAGCTGTGGAATAAATCTGCTTTCAAAATTTTGTCTTTTGCATGTGTATGTATGTGTAATTGATTGTCCAGGTCAGGCTGTCTAAGAATAACAAATGCAGCAGTCAGGCTGTCTGAGAATAACAAATGCAGAATAACAGCAGAATGCTGTTCCCATTCTTCTCCACGGGATGTATTCTCAAGCTGTTTTCCATGGGTGGGTCGTGGTAGGGGCTTGCACTGGTGCTTTGTCTTTGTCATGCCTCTGGTTTTGATTAGAAGTACTTGGTGGATGGAGACTGAAGTAAACTGGTGTTTTGCTCTGAGAGGCCTCTAGGCACTGCAGAAATGCCAACAATAATGACCTCTGACGTCAGGGAGGATTTTCAATATTCTTTCATGTCATACTTTGCAAATACCAGGTTTTTTTAGCTGAATGTGGACTTCAGTCAGAGGTGTTTTGGTTTTATCTCAATTCTACAGTCAACTGCAGATTATTGTGTTGCTGATGTACCACTGCAGGGACGAGGGAAACAACTCCCAAATGTTCAAGCATGCATTTTTTTATGATGCTGCATATCATCCGTGGGGCAAGCAGAAGATAAGGTGAATGTTGGGTTTCATGAGAGACAATTCTTCCCTTTTCCTTTTCAGGTTTTTTTGACTGACTCGTTTGTAAGTAGTGTGCGGTTTCCATGGCTGTGATGCCATTAAGTGAAACTTTGATATAGCGATTCAGCCTGGAGATGGCTTTAAGTGCCTGTGTCCCATTTCTAGTACTTCTGTGCCTCTGGGTATGTTGATGGTGTGCTTTTATATTGTCATTAATTGCTCCTGGAATTTGCAGAGTTAGTTCAAAAATGAGAATGATGTCCAAGTATGACAGACTCTTAAACTGGAAGAAGCATTGCAGGTGTGCAATGAGAGGGCAGACAGAATGAGGAAGCAGTACAATAGCATGTTTCTTTGAATTTGGGAGGTGCTAATGTGCAGCTGAGGCCTTTGGCACTTGTGCTGAGGAAACTTTCCTATCTGACCATCCGGGAGCCACTCTGGGAGGGAGTCACACTCGGGCCACCTGAGATGGGACCGAGACCCCTTCACAGCCACACCCCCCACACTGAGATGGTCAGACGAGGTTTCCCTACTGCCTTGACTCTGGCTTTTACATAGCAGAGTCTCAGACGTCCGGATACTTAATATAATTTCATCATGGTGCAATAACAAAATAACAATTCGAGCTGCTGCCTCTTAGGAAGGAGCCCAAACAAAGGAAACCCTGGGCTTTTGTATCCTTATGGTCTAAATGGTGGAAAGTCTGGTCTCTTCCTGCTGAGTCACTGGCTCCTGCGGTGTCTCTGAGTCACCTGGCTGGTGCCACAGGTCCCTGGGCCCTTTGCTATGCAAAGGGTCGGTGCCAGTTCTCAGCCTCTTGGCTCAGGCTGCTGCCACCCAGAGCTCAATCTGCAGCTCTCACTGCAGCTGCTCACTGAGCTACCTGTACTGAATGTATTCCTGAACACTTGGAAAAGACACATACTATTGGTGATAGTGTGACAAAACATCACAAGTAAATTCCCTTTTAGAGATTAGGGCATGTGAATCCAATTCTAGCAACAAATCAACAGTTTAAGAAAAGAGATTTTGTTTTAGGTTTTTTACTTACTTTCGCTTTTGAGCTGTCTCTTCTGTTTGTGCAAACTTGTGATGCTTTCCTATTCTCTGAATATTCCAGCTGCCATCTTCAGTCTGTGAGACCCTACAGATTGACACACAGCCATCTCCTGCCTGCCAGTTCAGCCTCCACCTGCTAAGCTGATTTTGTCACTCCTAGAGCCTAGATGAGAGGAGTATCTTTTCCCTCCCTAGAGAAGGAGTGTCTTTTCTCATCTACATCGGTGTGGGTGGAAAGAGTTCACTTGAGTCAGGGTTAACTACAACAGTTAAGACTAATGTAATACTCAATCTTGCTTTGCAAACTGTTGCTTGAAATGGGAGACGCTGATCCTCATCCCTGTGGTGCAGTGCCGCTAAACCCCACTGCCTGTGCCCGATTCAGAATGAATAACCAGCAGAATGTGCTTAGGGCTTCCCACCAGTCTGACTGCGAGTGTGCAGTGGGAGAAGGTCAGCATGGGTTTCAGGAGGCAGCCGTGCCCATCTCATGTCCCTCAGCAGCTCACAGATGTGACCCTTCTTGCAGCCTCAAGAGCTGCAACAGTAGAAGCAGCGAGAGAGTGCAGCCCTTGCTGCTGGGGAGAGGGGCAATTCTTTGGGTTACGGGAAGTTGTTATATTGGCCATTTTTGCTAATGTAAACATTGCATTTCCTGCTCACACAACTGCCAGCAGTCACTGGATAGTCTGGAGCATCAATTCTTCCATCTCCCTTACCTCCTAGTTCCTTACCCAGAGACCATAGTTATTACTGGTAAGGAGCTGTTGCCAGAAGATTTACTTGGTAGAATGAATATTTCTAATTCTACCAATGTCTAGGAATTCATATTGGGACAATGCATCAAGCTGCACTTTTGGGGTTAAATGTGTCTTTGACATGCATATCTGAAAATAGAAAACCTTCAGCACTGAACAAGATAGAGCTACTGCATGTCTTGAGGCCTTTTTTCTATCTTTAACAAAGAAAATCTCATAAGTGGGTATTATGTTCTGCCAATTTTCCTTTTTTCTCTAATGTCTCTAAGTGCATCCATCAACTACTGATGACTTTGCTGACCTAGACACCCTCTACATTTTTTGCCTTTTTTTTCCTTGCTTTAAACAAAAGCATGACAATAGAGTCTGTACCTAATGGTTTTAGAACTGCTATTAATCCATCTTTCATTCAAGGCTGATTGCTTTCAATCTTAGCAGTATGCTTTAGATTGTGAAAGATGCTGTGAATGTCTTTTCATTATTAAAGGGTAGATGTGACTGAACTTCAGCACACCTATGTTGAAAATACAGTCTTCTATCTAAATAAAGCTTGTGATAGGTTTGAAGATGTGTTTTTAAATAATCAATATTCTTATTGAGTGAATAGAAAAAAATTTTCTGGAGGTAAAGGCTATCACAATAGTATATTCTCCTTCAGATATAAGACTGTCTCAAACTTACTTCTCTTTTAGTTAAGTCTGAATTTTTGCATTTTTTTCAGGTTTGTCCTGAAGAGCAAATAGCTTAATTGTCAACATTTCAGCATTAGGTGGTAATATGTGAAGTTGATGAGGAAAACTGAGATTGTTATTCAGTGTACTAAGCTTTCCTGAAGCCTTTATTGTTGACTGTAGAAGAAAAACCTGAAGTACTTGTTAAGGTCCATGCTTATTTAACTGTCACCATGGATTTCTTTTTCTGGGAAAGCTACTTTGTGGCTTGCAAACTGTAATTAATTGTCCATAGTGACTGGTAGCAGATTATTTTGGAAAAGTTTTTTGCCTGAATAATCATCAGCTTTGTTTTTCCTAGCTGCTGTTTCACATTCCCTTACTCTCTGTTGAAATAATTTAGTATTGAAAGGTCTTAATTTTTAAAGAGTATTTTTTAAGGGGAGGGAAAAAAAATAAAGAACAGTACCAAATAAAATGCTTAGATCAGGTAAGTGTTCAGCATGTTGATTAAACTGTCAAATTCAGATGAAATTCAATTAGTTGTGTGTGTCCTTTGTACGTACTACGTACGTACTTCTGCCTTTTGCTGGGGAGAAAGCAATTTAAGATAGTACCTATCTGTTTGGTTTTGGTTGGTTTGTTTTTGTTTTGGTTTGGGTTTTTTCCTGTTGACCTTTTATTCCCTGCTCTGATTTCCAGATTCCAGAGGACACAAGAATGCTGATATAAGCCAAAAAGAAGTATAAATGGAAAGGAAGTTGTCTTAGCTTTTGATTAAAAAAGAATACTGTACAGTGTAATCAGGTTATGTGAGCAGGGCTGACTTCTGGGGAAAATAACCCACACCAGAGTGCATGCAGTTATTGTGCTCTACAATATTTTATGCAAAATGTAAGTGATTTCTGAAACCACAAAATAAACTGAACAGATGAAATTGAATTTGAAAATTAAGCTAGCTTCTCTATGCAAGGCATAGTGATGACAAATAAAACTGTGTCATTGTTGATGAAATTCTTATTTAACTCTTTTCTGCATGTTCATCACCTTCTTCCTCTCAAACCCCTCTCCTGTGGTTAGGTTGTTGTTCTGGATTTGTGGATTGTTATGTTGTCATGTCCATATCCACCCGTTTTGTTTTGTTTTGTTTTGTTTTTTAAACCTCCTTCCCCTCAGGATCTAACAAAGCTTTCTACAAGACTGGAGAGGATTTGGCATGCAATGGAAGTGGAAGTGTGCCCTAGCTGAACTAAGCTGATGATGGAGCACCCTATTTAATGATGTAGCACATTTCAGTCCCCAACCCCTACTTGCTCTATTTTTACTGAGTTGGCAGCTCAGCTCTGGCTTCAATGAGTTGATTGGTTTGTCATCCACCTGAATTATCTCACAGTGGCTTTGATCAGCAATAGAGTACTCTGTACTGGTGGATCAAGAGCAACCAGCGAGAACTGTCCCCGTTGGCAACATTTCCCTGTTAATTTGGCTGATTTTAATCACTTCGCCATGCTGGCAGTAGTTAAGGAGAGCTTTGCTGCTTTTGTTGCTGAGAGGAAACTCTGTGGAGGTGCAATCTAAATGGAGCTAGTGGATGACTGAATCAGTTTAGGAGGAGGAACAGGATATCAATCTAAGAGTAGTAACATTAATAACCAAATGTATTTTGATTTTACACCATTTCATATACTTCATTTTCAAATACTTCAGTTTGTTCTAATGCTGAAGACATGAGAATTGGGCAATCTTGCATTGAGACTTCACAAGTATTTTTATTTAGAGAAATATAGCAGCCCTCTGCATCCAGTGTTACAATTATGTGAACAATATAATGGGAAACAGTGAAATTTTCCATCTCATACACTTCAATATATGATTGAGCTCAATGTATCAAAAGAAAAAGCCAAGGAAAACATCGGCTGCCTGCAGGGATAGTGGGTGCATGATGGAGAGTGGACAAGGTAGCAGGTTATGTGCAGCAAGAGGGAATTTGACTGCACAGGGTGAAATATAGTACAAAGGAAGAATAATTTCTAGGACGAGTCTGAATATCCCACTGTATTTATAAATCTTAGAACTGAGGAGGAGGTAAAAACAGGAGACTGTTGCTGCTGCATGCAAATACACAAGAGGAATAAAGCTGCTGTGCTGACATAAGCAAGCAGGACTATGAAACAAGGCAGAACTTGAAACTTTCCTACCTATTAAAAAGTTCCTCTCATAGTTTTGTTAATTGTTATTAATCTGCCACATTTATAAACCGATTGACTGCAGCCTCTCCCTTAAAAAAGCTTCTATCAGTTGTTTTTCTTTCAGTCCTGGTCTAGATTGACAAAGATTGTTGAGCAAGAACAGTAAAGTGAGTTTCATTGACCTTTGGAATCAGCATGAAATATAAGAATGTAGGTGATGAGCTTGAGGTGTCTCATTGATGTTTTAATCAGTGAAGCAAAACAAAGCAAAAACCATATGTGAATATTTCTTCTCTACTTTCACTTTTGAGGTTAATTATCACACATGAGTTTTATGATTATTAGTGAAAGTCTTTAAGACCAGTGAATTTTGGTAGAAAAATTTGGTATTCTGATTTCCTGTTTTTATGCTCTTGAAGCCTATCTATTTATCTATCTATCTATTTATCTAAAGGATTTAGCTCTTACAGTGTTGCAATGCAAATCTTACATGGTAAGTTATTGTGATAGTGCTAGCAAGTACTTTCAAATGATGCACCAGAGTACTTCAGTGCATCTTTACTGTGTCTTATGCCTGTGTTTAGAAGTGATCAAGATGTGAGATAGCATTCTTAGAGGTCATTTCTGATAATACTAGCCAAGAGAATTGGTGGATATTGATTATATTTTCTTCTCTGTCAGGAAACAGCCTTTTCGTATGTGCATGTGCTAATAATTTTGTGTAGTGAAATAATAAAAGGTTATAGTACTATGTTCAAAGAAATAAAACAGCAGCAGGATAACAGTGAGGAAGAAACTTCCATCTCCATGTAATCTTCTCCATGAGAACATTGAAGGATATTTCATTGCATGAAGTAAGCCTTCAAAGGAGGTGGTTGTAGTACACTTAATGCCAGTTCAAACATTTTTGATTAAAGTGTGGAAAACCCTTGTTGAATAAGTAGGTTTTGGAAATGTCCTCATAAACAGCTGGTAATAACATGTTAATTTATAATTGTAAGGTAGTGGTATAGCAGCTGTATACAAGACATGATCATCTCCATGTGGGAAACTTCAATCACAAAGTGAAATGGGAAAGAAATGGGAAGGTGGAGGAGCTGACTGTGCTACTATATCTTGGAGCAGTTGGGCTCTGGTGAGCCAGGAGCAGGAGAACAGTTTAAATGTATTAGGTGAGACAGGGCAGGTGAGAAAGAAAATCTGAAAAGTACTACACACCTCTTGGGGAAAGCTGAATTCCTAAAAGGTGAAAGACAATGGAAAGCAGCGCCTTGCAAAACTCTGGGGCTGTGAAAGTGCTGCTTGTCAGTAGATGGTGCTGTTTATATCAGCTATTTACTCTAACTGCCTGTATTTGGCCATATTTTCATCTGAAAGGTCTGGTAACATTCTTTAACAGTTCATTTCTCTGAATTTTGATGTCTGGGAGATTAGAAAATGGAGTCTTTTGAGGGACTGCCAAAACAAACAAAAATAAAATAAGTGTTTTCTAGGTTCCTTTGAAGCATCCTCCATCCTTGAATTTTTTTCAACTACTTTTGCTTGTGTTTGTGTACTGTTTTGAATTTGGACAAATTCAGAAGCTTCCAGCATAAAACCCTTGAACAGACATGGTGAAATTGAGAATATATAGCAGACTAATTCAATTAGGCAACTGATGTGTAAAACACTGCAATAATGTGGTCTAAAATAAAATTGCAAAGCAGATTTGTCAAGTCATTTGCGATTTTTAAGTTTTCTTTTGCATATTAACTTTGTAGTTTTACCTGCTGTTTCTGGATAGATAGGAATAAGTTTATTTCTAAATGTAATGCTTCTTAGAAAGGACTTAAATGAATCAGTGCAATCGTGAGTTTTACCTGGAGTCATTTGTGGATATAATTGGATGGACATAAAAACCTGCATAAAAATGAAGATTTCCTTACGAATGTGACTGGAGTATTATTAGACCTGTCTGTATATTTAATTATTCAGAAAATATGCCAGCTTTGACAGAAAAGATGTTAAATGTATTAATTGTTTAAAAATATCACTTGCCAAAGGCTGCTGTTGAGACAAAAGCCCTGATCTGGGCAGCAGAACAGCATGGCAGACATAATGGGAGATTTGAGATGTTTGAAGTTAAGTGTATCTTTATGCTGTGGTCTTACAGAACATCAGCTACTTAGCCAAGAGTTAAATTTTGGCTTGTGAGATAGATTTGCCCCTGGAGTGAATCTTGAGAACTGCCTGCTGTTCACTGCCTGAACTACTTGCCTTTCTGCAAACAGAAACTGAAGGATTAGTGTGAATTTTTCATGTAATCTTAAACTGCCATCAAATGGTCCAGGAAATAGAAGGGGACTGAGTTTCTTTCAGAAATCTAATTAAAATACTCCCAGTTCTTATTCAGGGCCAGTTTGTCTTCCCTGGGCATTAATTTAGTTATCCCTTCACAGATCTCTCTCCAGAAAAGATACATATTGTATGCAGTCAGCACATTACAGCAGATGAATATTGTTCCTTATTATGCTTAATTTACCTTCCTTGTCTCACTTTCATCTCCTTATGACATAAGGTCCTTATATTGAGGTCAGGTGGGCATAATGTTTTTATTGAAAACCTCAATGCCACATTTCTGTTATCACATCTCACAAGTGCCTTCTCCAGGAAGATGTTGCTGGGACATTTTGGGCATATTTGGGCTTTATTTTTTAATGATACCTGGAATTGAAGATGCAGATCTTCACTGGCATTCCTGCCCTGCTCAGCCTCCATGTGGTGCTTGCTGAATGTTCCTGGGGAAGTCCTATTTTCCCATGTGTGCTGGTTTTAACACCAGCAGGAGATCAAACTCCAAATAAGCTGTTTCCCATCCAGAAAAAGAGGAGCAAAAAAGGAGAGACTATGAGTCTCCTATAACCGTTTGTGAAAAGCCCAAAGCAATGGAATAAGGCATGCAAAATAACAATATTAATAGTAAAAGGGCCTGGCCTTTGTGGATCTCAGTGTGGAGGATAAAAGGGCATTGTAGTGCTTAAGTTCTTTCTGTGAGTATAGGACTTCACTATGATAAGGATGATAAACAACTACAGGAATTCCCTTATTAGGGAGAGAAGACTAGTTTCTCAAAAGTAATTAGCAATAAATTAAATTGACATCAGTAGTGCTCTGCTTGTTTTGAAAAATAAGTGATGGATCTGCTTTCTGGATAATTTATCTGAGAAATCCATTATGACCTACTATACACAAGGATTGAAATGCTCTTGCATGAATCAGATGGTTGGGCTAATCTGACTCTTCTATCAACATCTACCTTTTTTTCTCCTGCTTTTGCTGGATGTCTTATTGGGGAAGGAAGAAATTGACCTGTCAAGTCAGGCTCAGACCTTTTCTTATTCGTACTTATGTACTATGAAGTTGTTCTCCTCAAAATGTATTTGGCTCAAGAAAACATAGTTAAGAGTCAACTGGCAAAGATATCTAGAAAACTTTGCTGCTGGGGTATAAAATGCCTTGGCTGTGGTACCTACCTTCTGCATATGAATGAGCCTGTCCATAAAGACTGAAAGTTGGCATGGAAAGGTTATACTGCTTCTTACAGTGCAAGCCTCCTAATTGGCACATCTGCTGGAAACAAAGGTGCCAAAAATGTGATTTACTCACAAGGAGTGGACCTTGTAAGAAAGCAGCGTGTCATTTAATAGGAATTAAGATCCTCTCAGGATGTTGGATGTTCTCCTTGTACAAGTGTACTGTTGCTGAGCTAATGGCAGAATTAACCTCACTACTTGCTAACACTGAGGTGACAGCTTTTATGGCTCTTTTCATATAGAAATACTTCACTGTTTGTGTGTTTAAGATGAAAACATGAACTTTACACCTCTGATATACCGCAGCTATTAAAAAATACACAGCAAGTACTCAAGCCCTAGTGTTGAGTATCTTCTCAACAGCATACTGTAATTATAAATGGAAGGAGTGAGGTGTAGTCTGTGCTGCACAGATTTATTATGCCAGGGCAATTCCATTAGGAAATCCCCAAAATAAAAAATAATAAAAATTGCCAGTATCGTTAATGACAACTCCCCAGAGAAAGGTGATACTGCCTTGGCAAAAGCAATATTATGCCATTGACGTGTATTTCTTTAAAAAGCATGCCACCAAAAACCACATAACCCCACTGACACATTAAGTGCATGTTTTTGAGGTCAGGCTTAGCCCGTATTTGAATAATCTTTTGATTAGAATACCCTGAACATTTAGATGCATAGGAACATTTGTTTGCTACCAATGTTACCTGAAATCTCTGGAAAGACTAGGGTACTCCTCTGTGCAACCTCTTTTTTTCCCCCCCCCATTAAAGACCTATTTGTATTGTAGTTGAATCCCTAGTAAAGAAAATTAATTTTTATCAGCCATAGAAAATTCTGCTATTAATCTACACATAATTTTTAATTGCCACATTTCAGTTCATAGCCATATTAATATGGATAATGTGAATATGAAACAAGTACATTTAAAACTGTCATGGTCCTGTCTAGTTCTACTCGTTCAGGGCAGCTTATTTTGTGATTTGTACTGCTAACAATTGGTAATTGAGCTATACTTGAAAGGATACAGTTAAGTGACTGAAGAACTGCAGATAAGGTATCATCAAATACAGGTACTTATGAGTCAGATGCAGTCTCATGATTTACAAAACAAATACAGGCTGACCAACTTCCTTTAACTCTTTTTACTGAATTTGCAAGTGTAAAATCAAGACTTTGTTCTGTCCTTCAGGTCTCTACATTTTTAGCTTTTGGTTTTAGCTTCTTATTTTTCAATAAGTAAAGGCCAATAAGATTTTAGTGTATTGTTTCTAATTCTGTGCAAATTAAGCATTTTTCCAGTCTAGTTTGGCCAGTGGATTTTGTTGCTCTACAGGCTGTATTTTAGGTAATAAATTCTTCTGTGTGACCATCTTTAAATAAGTATGTGAGAAATTCCAAGAAAATCACCTACTTATATACCTGTTTTGTATTTATTTTAATGGAATTCCTGATAAGCAGTCTTGGTTTAGTTCAATTGTAAATGTAGCTGCCTAAGCTGTAACTTGTAGAGGTGCCAGAATTGGTTTAAAAAAAAGTGGGAATGGAGACTCATTTGTGATTATCAGTTTTGTAGTGCAGGTAGGTTTTGGGTTTTGTTATTTCTTTTAACTTTTATTTCAATCTAGACATGGAGAAAATATTTTTTACAAATGCTGAACTTCATCAGAATTGGAATTTCAGTTGCTGGGAAAGTATTTCTGAGTTCAGGAGAATCTGCTGGGAAACAGGGAGTTACATTTCATCACCATCTTAGTCATTGCATATTCCTGTTTGCTTTCCTTTATCTACCTGAATGGATTTGAGCTTAGAGCTCCACCACGATGGGGCACTCTCCTGTTGCTACTCCATGTCTAAACAGAATACTCTGTGATAAAAACTTATGCCATGAATCTTCTTCACAGTGAGTGTAGTTCTTAGTCCTTGAGACAGGATAAAAAATCAGGTAACCTGCAAGTTGTATGTGCCATGTTGAGGATGAATGTCTCAAATTTTTATTTTTGCTTAGGTGGATGGTTAGGTGCAGTAAAAAACATGCTAGTAGTAGATCTTAGTTAAATACTTACTGTAAATTACTAATTATCTGGATTAATGGTAATTAATGGCCATCCAACATTAATTAAAATTCATTCTGTTTCTTCTTTGGCTGAAGAATGGTAGCAAGCAGGCTAGAAAAGGTCAAGGAGAAACCTTTTCTCTTCATAGCTGTACAAGGTAGGATAGTAGGGCACCTGCTTTGTAAGCAGAAATTATCTGTTCTCCAGATCTGTGCAGGATACAGAGTAAGTTTCTGTTCGTAAAACAAGAAGGATTTGTCTTTATTTGTGAAGACTGTAATCTGTGATATAAGATAGTGGTGGTGGTCAGAGCCAGATTAGGACAGGTTTGAATTGTCTGAGGTAGAGAAGGGGAGTCAGAACCATATGAATGAAGAAGTATCAAGCAACTGACATACCTTGTGAAGTAGCAACCCTCACCCCAACAGAGCGACTCTTCCTCTCTGTGTTTTTTTGGCAAATACTTCATTTGTGGACTGGAAGGAATCCACTGCAGTGAGTGAAATAGCCCTTAAATTTGGCAAGATTAAAAATACAGGTTTTTTACATGAAGTGAATTTTAAAACATGGTACGCTTTGATTTGGACTGGGAGGTCAAAACTTAAAATTGATGGCACTCCTGGTATCACTTGTGATCTTATTGTTGGCCTGTCTATCCCAGTTGTAGCTTTCAGGATTTTTGTTAGCAGTTGGAATGATGCTGGACAAGGCTCTTGACAATCCTGAGGCATGCTCTGTCTTCTCCTTTTTCATTCTGACATTTCAGTTCTTCAGTTTACTGATTGTGCCACTGCCATTTATATCAACACCTGCATCTGCCAGTCATGATTCTTGCTTTCAGAGTGCGATATTTCATGGAAAGCGAGAACTCTCATGGGAAAGGTGTCACCTTATTTATCTTTGCTTGTTGTTTTGGTTCTGTCTTTATCCTGATCAGGACAATGCTCGGTGATATTATTTGGACAACTTTACCCTTTTCTATTGGTGGTTATACTTCCAACAGCCTTCAGAGGGACTTAATTCCCTCTAACAACTTCTTATGTTTCAGATGAGTCTCATTATATTTTGTAATTTGTTTCTCCTCCCCTCCTACCTCCCCCCCCCCCCTTGCAGTTTGTTTGTAGTACACCTGTTTGGGGCACTGGTACAGAAGGTGATGGATTGGGTCAGTCCTGCTGTTGCTTGAAAGCCAGGGAAAGCCTTCCCTCTTTGTTCAGTCTTTGATCAAGTGGTGGTGCTACACGGATTTGGGACCTTGGGATAGAAGTTTCTGCTCATGCAGAGCTGGCTTTAAACACCACCAGAGCATTGTCTTGGCAGGGACAGCCCTTTGTAGTCCACTGGAGGCAACAAAAAGCAGCTGGTGAGTGACTTGGGCCTTGGTGGTGTGAAAAGATAGACTCAGGAAGAGGCAGGAGTCAGTGAACCACTGCTACTAATGTAGGAGGGAGGCCCTGTAGCAGTGGTATTTTTTTTCTCTCCTTTTCCTTCAGGAAGAGGAAGGACAGGAACAGAAAATCTACTTTAAAGTTATTTTTTCACTTCTTTCCTACCTTCTATGACTTCCCTGCTGATCTCCAGTCTTTCCCCTACCTGGTCCTTTCTGAAGAGGGCTCTCTTGGTGTCCTGTTCTCTGAGTGCTCAGAGCCCTCACCTGGTGCTGCCCCAGCATCCTCATCTTCTTCTCCAACTTTCTTCTTTACCCCCCCAATACCAGAAGATTTTCACCATCTTCTTCAGTGGCTGGATTTCTGATCCAGTTCAAGTTTTAAACATTCAATCTTTTATCCGCAATCTTTTCAACATTCAAACTTATAAAAGATAAGCTGTCTTACAGTATTTCCTGTGTTTGTTTGTTTGTTTTGTAAAAAACACATTTCCTTTGGTTTATTGTTTTTCACATCTTCTTAGTATTAAAACTCCCAACAATACAGATGGGAACCCAATACGATGGAGGTTTCAGTGGTTTTATGGCATGTCTTCTTATTATTGTAATTTTCTTCTGTCTTTGCTGGAAAAATCTCTTAGGTATAAACTATCTGACTACCTGAGAAAATGTATTTCTAAACTAAAATGTGCCCTTTCCATATTTTTCAGTATTTTAAGATAACAAATTCACAAGTATGGTTCATTTTTTTTTCCAGAATGCAAAGCCACATTTATGTTAGCCATTGATTCTGAATTCTGTGTAAGCAGTTTGATGTTGGAGAAGTAATTTGGAACATATAAGAGATTCATATTTTCTCAGCTTTAGAAATATAACTCGAGCATGTTTTAAAAAAAATCATGCTTTTGAAATTCTTACTTGGCATTGCTGCTTCTGCTGCTTCTTGTCATAAAATGATGAAGATGATGCTGTTAGTCTTGCTTCTGGAGCAGCCTGAAAGATTTCATAACTTAGATGGCTCCTGGAGCTGTGTAGTTAAGTTCCCTGCTTTATGTATCTATGTCAGATATACATAAAATTTTATTTTTATAATTTTAAATACATCATTGGCCATTTATAGTTTGCTTGCAGAAGGCATTTTGTTTTGATTTAAGAAATACTTCCTTCTCAATTTGATGTATTAAATGATCCCATTTCTTTCCTTCCACTCTCTTTCTCTGAGCACAGACATGTCAATGGTTTACAACCCATTTTAATGGTTCCTACCCCAGCTGACTCTGTATTGTTCTTGTGACAGCCACCCATACTGCTCTCCCTCTGTCCCTGCTAGATCACAATGACCTTACTGCTTTCCTTTGCTCTTCTCATGTCACCCCTCATGAGCCCCTTTTTCCCTCGATCTGCCTGACTGGGTTAACATAATGGTTCAGCATTGAGCAGTTGTGTCTGAAGCACAGCTGGAAGAACCCACACTGCTGGTGTAATAAATGGTGGTGCCTCTCCTTGTAACCTTGCCTTGCTTGTGTTATGTCCTATTTTCAGCTGGAGTGGACTTGGTTATCTTCTTAGCCAGTGGTACAGTGCTGTGTTTTGGATTCAGTATGAGAATGATGTTGGTGACACATGGATGTTTGTTGCTAAGCTGTGCTTGCCCTGAGTCAAGGACTTATCAGTGTCTCATGCTTTGCCTATGAGAAGCTGTGCCAGAAGCTGAGAGTGAGCATGGCCAGGACAGGTGACCTGAACTGAGCAAAGGGATATTCCATACCATAGGATGTCTTTTTTAGTATGAAAACTGGGGTGGGTGTTGGCCACTGTTCTCGTTTCATTTGGGGTAGAGTTAATTTTCTTCACAGTGGCTGGTATGGGGCTATGTTTTGGATTTGTGCTGAACACAGAGCTGATAATATAGAGATGTTTTTGTTATTACTGAGAGGGCTTACAGAGAGCCAAGGCCTTTTCTGCTTTTCATATGGCCACAGTGGTGTGGAAATTGGGTAGCCTGGGAGGCTGGAAGGAGACACAGCCAGGACAGGTGACCCAAACTGACCTAAGGGAAATTCCAGACCATAGGACATCATGCTCAGGATATAAAGTGGGGGGAAGAAGGGACAAGGGAAGATGTTTGGAGTGATGGTGTTTGTCTTCCCGAGTAACTGCTACATGTGATGGGGCCCTGCTCTCCTGGAGATGGCTGAGCACCTGCCTGCCCATGGGAAGCAGTGAATTGATTCCTTCTTTTATTTTACTTGTGTGCTCAGCTTTTGCTTTCCTTATTAAACTGTCTTTATCTCAACCCACGAGTTTTCTGGCTTTTACCTTTCTAATTCTCCCTCTTGACCCCACTGGTGGGAGAGGGAGTGAGCCTGGGGCTTGGCTGCTGGCTGGGGTTAAACCAGAACAGCCATAAGGGCCATGCACTGGGAATGGGCTGGGTATTGCTGAACAAGTGGTGAGCAACTGTATTGGGCATCACTTTTTTTACTCGGGGTTATTTCTTTCTCTTTCTTCCCTTCCTTTTAATCACTACTACTCTTATCATCATCATCATTATCATTGTTACTATTAACATTAATATTACTATATTTTACTTTGTTTCACTTATTAAACTCTTCTTATATCAGCCCATGAGTTTAACCTTTTTAATCTGATTCTTCTCCCCATCCCACTGGGCGAGTGAATGGGCAGCTGTTTGGTGTTTACTTGCTGGCAGAGTCTAAACTGTGACAGTCCTTTGACCAACACAGCTGTAACAAAATTGGTTCTGCTTTGTCTTTTGCTAGTTAAACTGAAAACCCCAGAGCAGAGTCTCTCAAGATGTGTATTGGAGCAGAATCTGCCTTAATGCTTTCAGCAGTGCCTTTTTCATCTGTCTATTTCGTACAAGAAACTGTAGGGTCCAACTTTGAGTAAATTTGAGTGTAAATATGCATTGACTGTGCTTGTATGTCAGGATCAGCATGTTGGCAAACCAGATGTTACGAACGGTATGAGACAGCCTTATTCCAGCAAACCTGCAGCCTTGTTTGACTGACCACCCTCATGTCTACAATCCCTAGGTTTTGTAATCTGAGCAGGTTTGTAAATACATAAAATGTTAGAGTTGGAGAAGCACTTTTAAATAGTTTGTCTCACAGACTGTAGCGTAATTTAAATGAGATTGAATCCTTCGTCACTTAAAAATACAGAGGCCCTTTCTTTCTGAAGTAAAATATGATAAATAAAGACAAAGAAATTCCAGTGAATGAATTGACTTTCAAAGCTGGCAGGCTTGGTAAATTGCACCTGGAAAGCTGAAGAGATAACTTGTCTGTCATTGCTTAGGAAGAGCAGGGCTTGCTTGGTGATGATATTCTGGACTCTAAGATACACTCTCTAGTATTGCACAGGGTGTGCATTTGATTTATTTATTTATTCTTGAGTTAGTGATGTTGAGTACTCTCTTCTCTACACCATGGAACAAAGAAAGCATGAAATTTTGTAGTAAATATGTTTTTCCTTCTTCTTGGGAGTCCTTTTTATATTTTGAGATACACGTAACAAAAGCTTGGGTTGGGCAATTTAGAAGAAAAAGTTTGTCACAAAATCCTGAAGAAACAGGTTTTTCTTCAAATATATAAGAAAAGATCAGAACAATTGTAGACTTTTATTCTCATTAGATCTATATCTGGCACAAGACTTGACATAGCATTTGGCAAGATTAAAACTATTAAAGAGTTGCCAGCAAAGGGTGATCTTAGGATGAATTCATGTCAGGAAAATTTAAAAGGAAGGCCAGACCAAAAATTTTTTTTTTTTTTAATTTTAATCAGTTTGGGACTATTCTTTGACTGAGCTGACAAACAGAAATAAAGTAAAACTTACTATGTTTTTCACCTGTCTAGGTAGTTCATATGTAGTTAATGGCAGGGGTGTCTTTTAGTAGGTATGTTTAGGGTACAGGTAATTTTCTTTGGTTTACTGCGAGATTTTTTTTATGACATCTAGCCTTCAGAGCAGGGAAGAAACTAAGAAATGAATTTTGTGGGAGGAAAACATATTTTTAAAAGCCTTTCACTTGGAGCATCTGGTTAGAAAATATTTTGGGTATCATGTTCCAAAAATGAAAGTGAAGACATACTTTAGAAGCATTGCTTTAAATCCCATTTATTCCTCTAACTCATCAAGTCTTTATGAGTTAGAAAATTAAACCTAACATTTGATGTTGTCAATGTAAAAATGTCCTCTTTGGACTGCAGTTAAAAGTTTAAATCTTTCTATGTTAATTCCAAACTATGAAGAAGTCAGCATGTATGTTTGGTGTGCAGTGATCTGTATATTGCACAGCATAAAAGCTGCATTTGAAACCATCTTTTAGTTCTGTGGGCACAGAGGGATGTGTTAATTTTGTACTGTAATTGTTAATAAACTTTTACTTCAGATATTTAACATGATGGTGCTTAAACTTTTTAAGAGGACAATAGCTGCTGAACTGAAAAGGGCAGCCTCTTTGTTTAAACAAACATTGGCACTGCTTGTGTACTTTCATCTAGGAATAAATAGATTGTAAGTCTATAGCTGGTTGTATATATTTGTATACAAATATTTATCATTCAAGTATTTTTGTGATGTACAAGAAAAACCATTAGCCATTTGTTTTTCAAGGGCTGGCAGACTTCAGTCTTCAAAAATTCCAATGCAAAAAAAAAAATCTTTAAATTTAAGCAGTAACATATAAAAATAAACAGTGAAGTCTTGAGCTTGTTGTTCAGGGATTTCTATGGAATCAAGAGACACTGCTTGTGTCACATTGCTGTCTTGTTTATTTCTTTGATGTAATTTGAGGACACGCATTTATAGATGCATGTAACAAAAAATCAGCTAACTGATAGCATAATATTGGACTCTTCATTGAAATTCAGTTTCTTCTTTGACTCAAATAACAGCAACGAGAGGGCCAGAGAAGTTTGAAGAGGGCCCTTTGATCATTCGACTTGCATGGGGAACTGGGAGTTCGAGGGCCCTTGCTCCCCTACGGAGGTTGCCCCTTCTCCAGACCAGTGCAGGATGCTGTGTGTGTAGAAGGCTGATGAGCTGCTCAGAAAGGATAGTGGTAGGGCAAGTGCTGTCCTGGTTTTTGTGCCCCCTCAGCACTTCTGGAAGTCTCTTTTTCTGTGGAGGCCAAGTTGGTCAGTCAAGCTTCTGTATCTTGGTGGGTGGCAGAAGAAGATGAGACTGATTCTTTGTGGTGGTTTTGTGCATTATTATACCTCTAAATATGGATGTGATGCCTATTAGTGTGTTTGAAACAGGATTCATGTTTCTGATGAGTCTATTTTTCTTCAAGTCTAAAAGGGCTGAGCTAGGGGATGTGCATTGTATTATAAATTCAACCATGATTTTTCTGCTATTTATTTAACTTCTAGGCCGGCAATAAAAAAGAGGGAGAACTGGACAGGAGAAGTTCAGAACACATTTGCCTGCTGGAGTTTTAGGTCTGCCATATTCCCTGGCCCTACCTTACTGTCTTTGCATGATGTACTTTATGGACTTAATAGAACATGCAAAGCACTAGCGTAAAACTGCTTTGGTCTTTAGGGCTTCTAGTAATGAAAAATTTCAAAGCAACTTTGTAAAGGTCTGTGTGACAAAGTACATCTGAGTAAATGCTGGGTTAAACCCTGGCTGGTGACAGTGTGGGAGTCTGCCATGAGTCCTAACAGAGAAGATGGGTTGAGACGACATTCCCCTTCACCTCAAATTTGTGAGAGAAACTTCTCTTGAAACTTTTACACCACCAGGGTGCTGGAGGACAGTATTCTGCATGCACAGCATTGAAACAGACACTTTGATTTTATTTCCTAGACTCATTCCTTGAAAAAATATGGAGTAAATGTATACATTGATGTTCACTCCCACTTACATCAGCAGTGTCCAATGTGAAGCATTTATTGTTTGTAATAACTGCCCATATGTTTGAAATTTCTTTAGTCTTCTGGGCAGATTGTGTTGCAAAAAAAAAAAAAAGGTTAAATCACTTTGAATTTTTTTTATTTTTGTGTATTTTGACAAGAGGTTTTAAATTCCTGTAATTCAGGTTGCTTAGAACTCAGCATTCCTACATGGTTAAAAAAAATGTATGTACGAAGGTGAATTGTTTGATTAAATGAAATGTGACTTTATACATATAATAAGGCAATCAATTTATGAATATTTATTTATAAACTGTTTATTATAAAACTGAATTCTAAGGAAAGTATTGAACAGTGTTCTTTTTAAAAATTATTATTCATTTTTAAAGGATCAACTGTTTTAAGTGGAGTCCTACTTTATTTCTTATACAGGTGATTGTAGGTAAATTAAAAGTAAAAAGGAAGCAGAAAAACTGTAGCTGCTTGTAAACATCATTCAGATTATGAATTTTGTTAGCTGAAATGCTCAGTGTGAATCAATTACACCAGCTCCATGTCTGTTGGTGTGTAGTCTCCTTTTCCCTGGCAAAACCAGTCTTCAGGCTTGTTGGCACTAAAGGCCTTTGTTGCAAGATCTTTTGTCATTGTAGTTGAGGACCATGCCTGGCCTGAGGGTACTCCTGGTCTTCTGTGGTTCTATCCAAACTGGGGCACAAATGTACAACTCTCCTGTGAGTTTGAAGTCTTCAAAGTGTGCATCTGTTGTTTTTTGGCTGTAGTCACTGGTCACTCTTTAAAACTAATTATTCAAGTGCAGTATGGTTCCATGATGCAAGGAACATGAATGCAATGGAAAATAGTATTAAAGAACCTTTCAGTGTGTGTGATTCCTATGTGATGTATTTGAACAACGGGGTCTTGTGTAATGTGCTGGCTATTACTGGACATCTGTCAGAGCAGCTCCTGTTTTGCATTTAGTATTTTAATATTGTATGTGGAGGTCACTGATAACTATTTCTGAAATTTGTGTGCAGACTGAACATCATTTCTGTTCTTCATTCTGTGTTCCTAGTCTGGGACTGTGAAGCTGACCAAGCCTGTGGCGTTATGGACCCAGCAGGATGTCTGCAAATGGCTGAAGAAACATTGCCCTAATCAGTATCAAATCTACAGTGAGTCATTCAAACAGCATGACATAACTGGTAAAGTATGCACTATCAGAAATATTTTACTTACTTAAAATATAGTGAATTGTTTTACTTTGCTGTTAATAGATTGTGACTGTGCACTGAGGGCTTTTTGTTGAATGTGTGACTAGAGAGTTGCAAGGCTTAGAGCCGAGGGAGTATTCCAGCTTTCTCAGGATGTGATAAGTGATATCCTCATTTCTTTAAAAGACAATTTCAGATAGTTCAGGGTCCATATAACAAGGAAAGAAGTAGATAAAGGCCTCACCCCGTTCATTCCAAACTAAAAAAAAACTAAACCCAACTGTTAAGAAACATCCTATGAGGAAAATGTAATTTATGTACGTTTTCATTGAAGTGTTTGACCTTGAATTCATATTATTTTTTGTATCCCTCCCCCCTCTTAAAAAAAATTAACCTTAGTGTTCTTAACAGGTAGGATGGAAAGTGATCTCAACTGAGCCCCTCCCTTAGCCTGAAGCAGGGATCATTACAGCAAGTTCATTTCTGATGGATGTTTGTCTAATTTTGTTCTGGAAAACTTGCAATGAAGCAGATTTTTGCATGTCTCTATTCTAGTATTTTATGGCTCTTAAAGTCAGTATTTTCCTAGAATCAGTCTAAGCTATTCTTTCCAGCCAACAAAACTGATTTCCCAAATGTGGCTTGAGTACAACCAACCACTCTTTTTTACAGTCTTTCCTTCAATGTATTGGGTGCTGCTTCTCATTTGCACATCCTTTCCTTGCCTAGTCTAAAAAATATTTCTTTATTCTATCATAGGTACTCCCCAAATACCCACAGGACCTCCAAACCTTCAAAACTGGGTCTCTTTTCTTAAAAGAATATGAAATATGAAAAGAATATGAAAGCAAAATTGTATTGTTTTCATATTTACTTTAGAAGTTGATATTGATTCTGTTGATCTGCTTGACTTGTTAACTTGTACTCAGTTTGCTGTAGTTGTCTTTTGGCTGATCACTTTGAATTGACCTGAGTTTAACAAATATAAGTTGGGAGTTAAATAGCATTTTTGCTCATATACCAAACAGTAATTAATCTGTAAAAAGTTTAATATGGAACACTGATTTGTTCTCTGCAGTGGTGATATACAAAACTGGAAATTGGCATTCAGCCATTTAACGTTAAGCAGGAATTTGAGTTTCACATACAAATCTCAGTCTTAACAATAAGGCATTGTTAACTAATGTGTGTTTCAGTCAGTGTCTGTACGCAGGTACTTGCGTTGTTTCCAATTTTACCTTCATTTCTGTTGCTATTTTCTTTCTGATAATACGTGAATGATTGCAAATGTGGCAAACTAAACTACCCAGATTTGTTTACTATGTAGCCATGAGTACATGTACACACAATGTGAGAGGTGCTTTGTATTGGTTTGCTAAGTGTTAAGGTTTAGTACATAATCATTGTGCCCATTTCCTCTCAGTCACCATTTGCTGAATGCAGTCTGTGTCTCCACCCATGTATACAGAGCTGACTGCATCCAGAGTACTACCAGAAAAAAATGAAGCTATTTTTAAATATTTTCTAGTACTGCTTTACTATATTCTCTTTCTAGAATTAAGGCACTGTGAGATGAAATTGAAAGGAAGATATTTTCATTTCAACATAAATACAGATGGAAACCTTGCTTCATTGCAGTTGTGCAAAACTTTGAACTTTATAGACCTCTATGAAAAAGAAGAATCGAGATCAGTCTTTCTTACTTTACACAAAAGAGGTATAGGGAAAATATTGGTACAAGTATTAGAAAGTAAATCTACAGGAAAGAAACGAACTTCAATTCAACAACTACTGAAGAAGAAACACAATCAATGTCTCTACAGATTTTATAAAAGTATATTGTTATAATATTATGAGTGGAATCATTAACTCAGGAGGATATTTCCAGTGCTGTTGGTCCCCATGACTCTGATTATTTGAAATCTAATAAAGGGAAAGAACAGTGGATTTGTGGCTCAGAAAAAGTAGAGCATGGAAAGAGCATGGAAATTAATGTGAAGATTAGGCCAAGGTAAATAGGCCAAGTGTAAATATTCACAGATATGGCTGTGGAAAACTGATGTGATTGTTGAGAATTTATCAGGAATTAATGTGACTTTACAGGCTGTTTTGAAATGAAAAAAATACGATGGAAAAGATCTTAAAGAAAGTGACACGAAAAGGATATTTAAACTTTATTTGAAGATAAAATCTAAGGCATGATCATAAGCCAGGAAAATAATCTTGAGCAAACATAGCTAACAGTTGTTACCCGTAAGTGTTGAGAAGTGTGGTTTTTACTTGAGACTCTTAGTTGCTGATTACAGTTTATTGAGTTGTGGACAAAGATGCAACCAAAAGTGTCCTTTTCTTTGTGGAGATTTTATATCTTTTCTCTACTTCTGGCAAAGAGCAGCTGCAAATGTATAAGAAAAAATTCTTCATCTGGAAACTTACCTAATAAGAAAAAAGATCTTCATATTAACAGTGATCCTGAGGACATTGTGGGGCAGGCAGGGTGTACTCTCACCAGATATGCAGATGACAGCAAAATTGAGGGTACCAGTCTATAGATCCAAGTAGGGACAATCCATAGGGATCTAGGCATGGGGACCAGACACGGGCAGGAATGCATCAATAGGAACCTTATGAAATTCGGCAAGGACAATTGCAAAGCTGTGCTGCTGGGAAGGCCAAGGCTCTTGCACCCCACTCGAACTGGGGCTGACTGGCTGGGGAGCAACTCTGGTGAAGAGGACCTAGATAGTCAGGAAGACAAAATGAGCCAGTGTTGTGCCTTGCTGCAAAGAATGCTGCCAGTATTAACAGGAACGTAGCAACCTGATCAAGACTAGTCATTATTCCCTTTCCTCTGTATTTCTTAGGCTACAGTTCTTAGATCTCCAGTGCAAGCTAGGATGAGGGCCACAAACATGCTCAGGGCTGGAGTTCTTGCCCTGTGACCAGTGGATTGAAGGAGCTGGGCTTGTTCAGTCTGGGGAAGAGGCAGCCTGCCTGGGTGGGATGGGGGCACAAGCAGCAGCCCCCACTATACAGAAGGAGGTTGTCAAGTATGAGAGACATGAGGCTGAGGCTGAACGTAAGGAGAAACTTTCTTCCCCCATGAACACTTCTGAGCTTTGGAATGGCTTGATCAGTCTCTGTTCTGGCAAGGTTTAAAGCCCCAGCTAGTCATAGCTGACTTCATTTTAAGCAGGAGGTTGGGCTAGAAATCTGCTGGGGTCCCTTCCAATCTGAATTCTTCTATGGTCTTATGATTTGCTGAGTACTTACTGAGTACTTCAGAACCAGCCAGTGAAATGCATTTTGCTGGCAGTTAAAGATAATTAAATATGGAAAAGTCTAATAAGAAACTGGGAGATTTTTTATTACATTAAATTCTTGGATTCAGGGAGTGGAGCATGTAGTTGACTTAGTCAGCAATGGGTAAGAAGTATTTTTAAGGTATTGGACCCAGAGACAGAACAGAAAGAATTTGAAGGAATAATACTGAGCAAGATCTAAGGGCACCTGACAGGAATTAGCAGTCGTGGGAAAAATAAGAAAAGGGAGGAACAAAAATGACAGTGGCCTGTACAACAAAGAAGGCAATGCCATGGTAGGGTCATGTCCCTGGAGGCTCTACAACGGGTGTTGGTGTTCACACCAGTAGGAGGAGACAGAAAAAGTTGCATTGACCTGCCAGTTTTTCCCACTCATTTTATGCTGGTGTATTCCTGGGGATTAACCTGAGAAATGCACCTTGCTCTGTGTGCATTTGTGGGTTTGACTTTGATGGGCAGCAGTACTTTCAGATGACTGGGGAGTTCTAGAGAGATGAGTTCTTTGACAGTCTTACCCTATATCATTGAAGCAAATCAAGACTCTTCCAATGTCTCAGCATTAACAAGAACAAGACTGGGAATAGAATGACTAAGGAATAACTGTTTTGGGGCAAATGGTCCATTGACAAAGCAAGAAAGCAGATGTCTAAGAAATTGTTTATGGATGTATTATTTAGAGGGAGGAAGGGAAGCAGGAAGGAAGGGAAACCCTGCTACATGTTTTGTTTTTATACCATGTTCCCCAGTGTGCTAGTGCATGTCTTCAGAGCAAGAGGTTTTAATGCTATGATCATTAAACAAACCTCATTCTATCAAGGTAATACCCAAGAGGTACCTTGGTCCAATTGAAGGAATTTGATAGGAGGTACTTGAAAGGACTCAAGCCTTTTTAAATTAAACTTTTAAGAAGGAAAGGAACAGGACTCAAGAAATCCTCATTTTAGTTTTAGAAGGGACCAGAACTTCTGAATATTCATTAAATACCAAATGGCACCTTGGAAAATGAAATATGAGCTGCTACTGAAAACCTGCTGCAAATAGTCTTAAAATCTGGCTAATTCTATATCTTCTAAAGATGCTTGCATTAAATAAGGTTTATTGACATAAATAGCTTTACGACGTGAAATCCATATGAAATCATGCTTTCAAAATTAGCATTGATTAATTTTTTTCGCTTCAGTAATATATTTGTAGATTTTAGGGTTTATCATACCAGATGAAATGTTCAAATTATTTAGCATTTTAGTGAAGAGATAGTCTCATGGCTTAAGATACTACACTGGAATTTGGAGATATCTTGTCTCTATTTCAGTTTACTCTGGAAGTACACTGGAAGTTTACTTCGGAAGCACATTGAATCTTCAGGGTTTAAGTTGTTCTCTCTCTATATAGAGAAAAGGTTTTTTTAAAATCAAAGTGTTACCAGATATCTTTCCAGTTTTTAGAACATATATAATTTAATTCTGCCCTTTGTTTCATGGACCTCAGATGAGTTTTGTGTTGCAACCAGTGCAGTGACTTGAGGATGAAAGGTGTGGAGTGCAGGGGCCTTTGTTTCATTCCTGGCTCCAGGGCATGAAAGGGTGACCAAAACTAGGTGGGTTTATTCACTGTGGTGAGACCTCCTGAACATGTTCATCCTTTGCCATATGTTTTGGTTGATGTACAACAGAGATCAAGATTCCAGTGTTGTTAAATGTGTTATGTGTATAAAAGATACTGTTTGAGTCAGCCAAGCCTTCCTGTTAACAGGTCTGTTTCATTTGGAACAACTTCTGCTCACTTCCTGACCCTTCCCTTGGCGAGTGATTCCAACATTGTCTTTCATCCTTCCATTATTGATGAGTGTTACAGAGACTCAAAATATCTCTTGTGCCAATGACCTAATGTGAGGCCTGATGCAAGAAGCAAAATGAGGTCTTCTGTAGAGTGGCCTTTGCACATTGCAGAAGACTATATAAACCAGCACCTTTTCTTAGATTATTTTATTGGCCGTTGTTTTATTGTCCCTTATAAATTTGTCACAGCCTAATGTCTAGGTTGTTACTGGTAGAGGTGTGTTTATGATCAGATGTAGGACTGATACCAAGCAAAGAAGGTCCTGGGTCAGAGCGACATATTGTAGGAAAAGTACTTTTGCCTCCTTTAAAACATTATTAAAGTTTTTCTTTGCTTGGTCCCAGACTGTAGCAAGTTTTGAGCGTTCTTCAGCACTGTCATACATCTCAGAAAGCACCTTCATTGTGTCTAAATGGAGGGCATTTCCAGTTAAGTATTAGTGACGTTCCTTGTTTTGCATGTGACAGTGCTCTTCTGCATAACAGATGTCTTCTGCCAAGCAGTGCTAGTCTGATAGTGGGGAGCAGAAGCAACTTCCATCTCCAGCCATCTCTGCAAAGCCCTTCCCTTCTCCGTGGTGCAAAGCTTAAACCAGCCTTACCCTGTTGTTCAGCTGGCAACAGAAGAAACATGCAGGTTCTAGAGCAGTAGTTGAATCTCCAGGCAGGACCAACTAAAAGGGCCCTGCCCTTCTTTATTTTCTTATTTCTGTATGTTTTCAAAGACAGTCAGAGATTGGTGAGAGAGGTTAACACCTCTGTAAGTTTGCAGGACAAAGACATGGTCAATCATTTTTCTCCGCCCCAGGGGAAAGGAATGAAAAACAATTTACAAGTGCACAACAATCCTGGCCAGTTAGGAAAAACAAGGACCATGTTTACAGAAAATGCATGGGAAACTTGTACTACAAAGTTACAACTATGGAACCCTGCAAAGCAGGGCGACATTACCCCAAGTCCTTATTTATGCCACTTTTCCGTGCTCTTTCTGTGAGGTCTTAACAGCAATGTTGGTTGGTGGGCTGTCAAATCAATCCTGACTACATCCATCTGCAATTTAAAAAAATAAAATAAAATCTCTGCTTCACCCCAGAGAGAGTTTTTATTCTGCTGTCTGGATAAGGTCAGGCCTATTTTCAGCATTCTTTGTGGAGCTGTGATGCTTGTCTTGGAAAATGTGAGGAACTGGAGAGTTTTCCCTGTTTCATACTTGGCTGCTCTCAAATTTTTAACATGTGGAGCACATCAAAGAGTGATGGGTGTCGGGATAAGGCTTCTGTTTGCATAATATGTGGCAACTGTTCTTTTTGCATGGAAGAGTGTCAGAAATACATTAATGTAACCCTGCGTTTATATAGCATGGAATTGAAAGAAAAGCAGAAATCTTTTTTTCAATATTCAGCCTCCTACTGACATAGAAAATTTAGTGTGAACGTAATCTTCTCTCATGTCTCAGCTATGGTTTCTGGGTCTGTCTTTTCAGTCAGATGATAGCCCATAAAATATATGGCAAAATTCCACAGCATGAGACAAAGCTGTGATGTCTGCTGAGAGATCTGATGTGACCAGGAAGGTGCATCTGTGGTTGAGAAGGGGACAGTGAGGCATTTGAACACTTCAGGGGAGTTGTAACTTAAATATTAACATTGTTGATTACTTTCTGATCAAATATCTTTCCTGTGATAAATAATCTGCGGAGTTTGTCAATTAGTAATGGAATAGATATTTTTTCTCCTCTATGCACAAACTAGTGGAGAGTATTTGGTGCTCTTATTTGTTACACAAAATTCTGTGTGGAAAAAGTCATAATCTGTTCTGTTTGGTAGAAAAGAGAACTTGATAAAGGGCAATGGAGGCCTTTTTGGCCTTGTTTGTCAATGGCATTAAATTCCATGTCTACTAAATTCAGAGTGAATTTTCCATGCTCCTAATCCATTATCAGCTGTGCGATCTGCTCTGCAAGTAGCTGATGAATGTTTTGCAGGGTTTCTTGTCTTAGTGAATATTTTTTGGGTCAAGCGGCTTTTCCTTGGTACGCTGTATCCACTTTACCTGGGAAGATCTCTCATGGTCTCAGTAAACAGTTTCTCTACAGCATACTCAGAAGTGAATTGCATTCTAGCTGCCTCTTTTTCTTTCCTTCAGTATTCAGTAGAGCTGTGGTAGCCAGATTTGCTGTAGCTGTTACTCCTGTCTGATGTAGAACATAGAATCCAAATAGTCTTTGAACTGAAAAGTATAATTCCAGTCCTTTAGCTTCAGATCTGAAATTCCCTGTCAACTTAGTGCAGATGAATTCTTCTGTACTCCAGAATATGAGCATTTAGGGGAGAGAAGAAAAAGGTATATTGCTCTTCATTTGAAACAGTGTTTAATTGTTCCTTGGTACTTACTCTTCATATGCTGTCAGATGGGGAATTAATGTTTCATAATTATGCATGCAATGATAATTGGATTATTCCATCTAACACAAGGGGGTTTTTTCATTTTTAATTTAATCTTGTTATATTTATATTAGTAATTTTTTTCCTAACTGGAGATCCTATCATGTTTTACTGTTCTCCTTGGAAAGATCTTTGTTGTATAGTCCTTGTAAACCTAATCCACTGTATTCTCTACAGAACACTGATTCACATCAATATCGTGTACAGTGCACTGCCAGAAAGTCTCACCATGGCAGCCAGTTTCAAAATCAATTTCTATTTCTTACTCAGAAGAGGTCTAAAAATGTGAATTGGGGTAAGATATGGAAAACTGTATCAAATGTCTTAGCAAAGCCTGTTTCAGGAATTCTCAAACTATATTGTAAAGCTTTGTGATATTTTCTAGTTTGCTGATAAGGCTGCACAGTGTATCTACTAGAAGAGCTGAACACTGATTGTGATTCACTGACAGAGCCAAAAAGCTTAAGAGCCACTGATGTAGCCTTTGGGTGCTTACCCATCTATCTTAGCTCAGGCATCCACCTTCAGTGGGATTTGTAAAACCAAGGGTGAAAGGGTAAATTACTGAAGTAGTAAGTGAAGAGGAAAGGATTGCCTCCAAACAGATGAATTTAGTGGACCTAATATAGCTAAGAGAAGATGTTATGAAAACACCCTTTTTATGTTCACCCCCATTTCCTTTGTCCACCTTTTGTTTTGTGACCCTTCTCGTGTTCTTGATGAAGCCTGGTTTTTAGCAACTATTTTGTCTTTAGCTGCTTTACAAGGGTATTGATTACTTTATTAAAAGTGCTAACATTTTGGCCAATATCAAAGCTCTACCCTCTTATTTTATTTCTTAGGATGGTTTTTTTCTACATATTTTCAGATCTGTCACTAACTGTTAGTGATTACATTATTGCTTTACCATGTTCCTCGATTGATAAAGGCTGTGGGAGAGCCCTTTATCCAGAACCTGGGTAAGGTGAAGCTCTGTTGTTATTTGGAAGACCTCCAAGGAATAGCCTGAAACCAAGGAATGCAGCATTCTTAACTCTGATGGCACTTCTTTATTTCCCTTTTTAAAATTTCCCCGCTTGATTAATACTCATATATCTTCAAGATGGTGCATAATGATCTGGAGTCTCTCCACTCAAAGGATGGGGTCCTTAGTTTAGAACTAGCTACTGAATATTTAGACCCTTGCATGAATTGTGTTGATTCCAAGTGTTGTGCCCTGAGTGAAGTCCAATTAGGTTGTTATTCTGTGTTGTTTTTTTAAAACTCCTGCTGTATTTGTGGAATCTGGAGGTTATTTTTCCACCTTGGTTAAACTGATGGTTAGCACTGCTGAGTTCTCAAGTGCCATCAAGTCAGGCTTCTCTGCAGCACCTCAGAAGTTCTGGATCCCATTCTGGTGTACCAGGAAAAGAAATGGGAGATACTGCAGCTTCTCCTTTCAGGTAACTTTTGCTGTTGTTTGGGAAGAAGTATTTGTTGCCTTTGCTGTGCAACTATGACATCGATTTTATGGTTCAGTTGTGGGTAAGTAAAGCTTGGATGAGGAAAACTAGACTGATTAAGTGGAGGAGTTGTTAGAGTACCATACAGTTCTTCATTTTGAAAAAATTAATTTGCTGCTTAGTGGGTGTGTTTTTGCGATATCAGTGAGTAGCTAGAGCTGATTCTTTTTATTTCAGTTTGTTACTTGCCAGCATGTGCTATTCATGATAAGGGATTTAGTCTTAGTGTATTCTTAAAATTATTTGGTAGTCTTCCTCAGTCTAATAACACATCCAACCTCATGGTGAAATGCAGAAGGAAACTTCTGATATCTGAACCTGGATGAAGCCATGGCTGAGAGTTTGACTTCTGTTTCGGACAACAGAAAGAATTTCTTCACCGAATGGGGATGGTCAGGTGTTGGAACAAACTGCACAGGGAAGTTTTGGAGTCCCCATCCCCACAAATGTTCAAGAAAATGCCTGAACATGGCATTTAGTGCTATGGTTTAGTTGACATAGTGGTATTTGGTCAAAGACTGGACTTGATCTTGGACGTCTTTTCCAACCTTAATGATTCTGTGATTCTAAGTGTATATTTAATGTCTCTCATCCAGTTGGTCTGCAATATCCGGTGTTCCTTCTCTCACCTCTGACTTGCTGTTGCCTCTAGATGTCCTCCACCAATTACGCTGTGATTCCAGCTTCTTCATGGTCTCTGGTTTATAATGTATATGTAGACAACGATTCTACTCTTGCACCAAGTCTCTGACAACTGGATTAACCACATCTGTCACAGCCCTGTGTTCTCAGCTGTGCTCTGGTTCCTGTGCCGGGACTCGAGGCACAGCCCATAGGAGCTGGTCTGACTCCTGCAGCTATCCCCTCCCGAATTCCCCCGCTGCGGCTGGGCGAACAGGCACCTGCAGCCTTCAGCACCTCCCTGCAGTACTTCAGCACTTCAGCGGCTCCGGGCTGGCGTTCGGATGGAGCGGGGGATGCCCTCGGGAAAGCTGCGGCTTTCGCCTCTTCCCTTGCACAGCCCGTGAGCCGCCCGGCCCCCGGGTGCAGCCCCGCGCGCCGCCTGCAGGGGGCGCCGCCGCACCGGGAACGGCGCTCGCCGGCCCCAGAACGTGCGGGAGCTGCGGGAGCTGCGGGAGCCGCGATCCGGGCGCGATCCCGCGGGAATCCCGGCGTTCGTGCAGCCCCGCGCAGCCGTGACCAGTGCGCTCGGGAGGGCCGTCCTCACCCGAAGCCTCCCCGCTCTGCTAATGAGCTTGTCAGCGCCTCGTTTGTCATGTCCCTCTTTGATTCTGTTTTTGGAAATACCAGCCCAGACAGCTGAGCCTTTTGTTGTAAGCAAAGAGGCTCGGGGGGAAAGGATTTCTCCCTTCTCTACCTCCCCCATATTAGAATAAAAATAAAATCCAAAGCTGCATTTTTTTGCTTTTTTTTTCTTTTNATATTTAATGTCTCTCATCCAGTTGGTCTGCAATATCCGGTGTTCCTTCTCTCACCTCTGACTTGCTGTTGCCTCTAGATGTCCTCCACCAATTACGCTGTGATTCCAGCTTCTTCATGGTCTCTGGTTTATAATGTATATGTAGACAACGATTCTACTCTTGCACCAAGTCTCTGACAACTGGATTAACCACATCTGTCACAGCCCTGTGTTCTCAGCTGTGCTCTGGTTCCTGTGCCGGGACTCGAGGCACAGCCCATAGGAGCTGGTCTGACTCCTGCAGCTATCCCCTCCCGAATTCCCCCGCTGCGGCTGGGCGAACAGGCACCTGCAGCCTTCAGCACCTCCCTGCAGTACTTCAGCACTTCAGCGGCTCCGGGCTGGCGTTCGGATGGAGCGGGGGATGCCCTCGGGAAAGCTGCGGCTTTCGCCTCTTCCCTTGCACAGCCCGTGAGCCGCCCGGCCCCCGGGTNTGCTGAAGCACTAAAGCAGCTGCCCTCTGCTAGTGAGGGTTTGCCAAAGGAATAGCTTTCTCTAAAATAAAGTGCTTCGTGGTGCTCCAGTAGAAATTGTTTGATTTGATATAGTTAATTGAATGGATTGAAAGTCTGACAGGGTCCAGGGCAGTGCACCTGACCGCGACCTTCATCCTTGTTACAGCAGAATGTACAGTGCAGGGAGGTCACAAATACCTGGCTCTTCAACAAACATGTAAGGACCCAACCCCAGAATTTTCCAGTGTATTCTGTGAAAGGAACTCGTGGAATGAAAAAAATATTTTAAAAAGGCTGAATTCTGTCCAAGCACTTACTGCATTCAGGAATTGATTTTCATCCCTTCACCCAGCAAGAATCTGCACACCCTGAGAATTACCTGATTCCTGAGATGCTAGTGGTGATCAGCACTGAACTGATAAAAAGGGCGGCTTCCTGTCCTGTGGTGATCCAGACAACGTGGGGATTCCAAGCTTGCTGCTCAGAAAGAGGCATCAACTGCAAGAAACTTGAGTCTTTTAATTGATTCTGTTACCTGTGAACTGAAACCCCACACTTACTACTGACACAAAACTTTAGGATTGGTCTGAAGCATGCACATGTGGATTTATCCTTGAACCTTTTTAACAAGGTGGACTAAAGACGTGGCTCCTTAAAAAAAAACAAGGACAGAATACAGTCTTCTTTCCCCTCAGGTTTCATTAATGTTACTGAGCCCCAAAGTACATATTAGAGGCAAATTCTTGTTATACAGCAATCAACACTAAGTGGTTTGCCTCAGATAAAACTTGGGGGCTCCTATTCTGATGGCTTCTTGTTAACTACAGCTACTACCTAACTTAATCCAATCTATGAGTGCTTATATTTGATAGCTGTGTTGCTACTGAAAATCAGGCGCTCTGTTCTTCAGTGGCTGCAGTCTGCTGTGCGTTTTAGTCTTTCTTAAGCCTTGATTTTACTCCTTTAACCCTGCAGAAAAGGATGGGAAAAAAACCCACAAACAAACTCAAATTAAAAAATAAACCAAAGAAAACCAAAAATCATGTCAAAACGTGAGCTGTCCCATAGAAGTTTTCAGAATCTCAAGAGCCTGCAACCCATCAGGCTGTGCAGACTGTATCCTGCTTCCCAGTATTTCTGCTTGAAGCTGAGGAATTCCTGCCTGCCAGGTTGGTAAGAGAAGCCTCCAAGTTCCACAGACAAAAGCGTTGCTTCTTAATCACTGAATAAAAAACCCAAGTGCTCTCCCAGGGGGAGTTTGAGGTTTTGTTCTGTTTTGTGAAATGCCGAACAATTATGCCCTTGTGGAAATGTGTATCTTTTGTCAGTGTGCCATGTGTTTGAGACAAGCTGTCAATGTAATCCCAGTCCTGTCAGCTGTACTGACAGGGCACCTGCATTGCACAGAGCCTGGTGACATTGTGCTGCGATTACAGGGAGGTCTTTTACTTAAATGTTTGTCCCCGAAACAAGTTTATGTGTATAAACCCCAGTCAGTCTCTCTGCAGGTTCTGTTGGGTGCAGGGAATTGCTGAATTGAGATGATTTGCCTGTTTGCAGGTCAAAACCACCAGGTCCTGTAACTATTTTGGTTAGAAGTGTCCTTTTGAAACCATCTAGTCCAACCCCCTTGCTCAAGCACGTTCAACTAGATGAGATTCTCCAGGAGTATCTCCACTCCTGGGTTTTGGATGGTGGCACAGTTCTATTTAATCAAGGTTTTCCTTGACTATACTTTGAAGGTATGCTTTTTTATGTTTGTTTTGCATAGGTTATGTAGATTGTATCTTACAGTATATGTTCTTGGTCTAAATATAACATCTCAGAACCTGAAGATGGATTAATAAGGTTATTCAAAAAACAGTGCCAAATGTGCAATGATCCCAAATGGCCTATAAGGAAATGTTTGTTGCATGTTCCAATTTTTTGTTGCTGTTTTAAAGTATAAACACTGTCTGGAGAAATGCCAGGAATGTGACAATCTGTTATGAACATATCAAGCCTATGAAGTACTGCAATCCAATCCACTGTCAAGCTCTAGTTGAATTGCCATGTGAAATTTCTTGTGTCCATTGGTTTATGAATGCTCTATGCATATAGATAAAGCTTGTCATATATTGGCGTATCAAAAACAAGCAAAAGACAGCTTGATTGTGATGAATGTCACCTGTAACCATTATCCTAGGCTAATCTACTACTGAATTTGCCATCCAGAGATGTGTGCAGTCCTTTTTTTTTTTTTTGTGTCCCATTAAGCCATATGCAGACCCACATCATTGTGCCTCATTCCAAGTCTGTCTCGTGGAGAAAGCTTCTTTCTGTTAATAAATAACAGTCTGCGTTTTTTTTATTATTCTCAACACAAGGAGCTACAGACCTGTTAGCCTCTCGCCAGTTCTGCCAAAAGAATGGAACAGTTAATATGGGCTTCTGTCAACAAAGAATTGCATTGTATAGGTAATACCAGTTATCTTGATGCTCAGTCTGTCAAACTAACCTGGTACATTTTTCTGTCTTTCTTTTGTTTTTTTTTCCATTGGCAAGGGTACAAGTTTAGTATTTAACAGCTACCATGCAGAATACAGTACCTTTTTTTGCCTCAAAAGCATACAGCTTAGGATCACATGACATCTTAATTAAATATGTGCCTTTTAATTCCGTATGCTGCATGCTGGAATGAGGCTGGTTCATTGACAGATGCCTGCACGCAGTAGGGAGACTCTAATGAAAAGGGCCTTTATTGGTGTCCCCTGGTTTAGCTGGTTGTGCAGCATCATTCAGCCTCTCTGTCTTGGTGGCCTAAGTGTAGCAGTTGATGTGGTAGCAAATGATCAGCAGGGTGGGTTAATGGTACGGGTGTGGTATAAATAATCCAACTAAATGGTTCTGAGAAAATCTGTTTTATTGAGCCAAAGGTAGTGCTGTATATGAGAAACCTCCTTATCCCGTGGCTACAGCTTCTTCTCCTTTGGAAAGCAGGCTGTCAAGGAAAAAAATGAGTTGGGAGTTAGTGTAGGTAGACACATTACATGTGCTCTAAATGAAAAGCTAATGGGACTAATGTAATCTCTTGTTATAAAAGTGGAATTGAATACGTGGGATTGTTGTAATGAACACAGGTCAGGCTGCTTAAATCTATAAGGATGCTGTGTCCAGTTGTGATGTTTTAATTCTAAGAGTAGCAAAGAAGTAGACAGAAAGCAGAGCACAGCCTTTTCCCAAGCCTGGAAGGTGAGCCTTGTGTTGTCATGTTACAAGAGATGAAGCTGCTGAAAGGAAGGTTGATAGGTGATTTGATAACTGGATATAGGGACTTAGCAGGACAACAGTGTGTGTTCAAAAGCTGAAATTGGAAGCTTGAGTGATTCAGTAATCGGAAAATGAACCCTGGCTTTGCAGGTCATTCAGCAGTGGAAGTACTTACTAGGAAAAAGGGTAGACTTTGACAAATTCAAGTTTTCAAAAGATGAGAAAGATGGGTGGGAAAATACATGGTAAAGCATGTGTACGTGCAGTATCCAGGCTGCCTAGTCACAGGAATCTTTCAGCAGAAGTATCAGCAATCTCTAGATTCCAGTACACTCTGCAGCTTCATTTTGTGAATTTGAGTAGGGGATGTTTTGTATTTGCAGTTTTACTTTTCTGCTTCTTGAGAGTCTGTATCTTTAGAAGCAAATACCTCTCAGAAACTCACACAAGCATTGAATTAGGCACCCCATGTAGCAGGAGAAGCTAGTTAGCAAAACTAAAGTAAAATGATCTACCAATTGTTCTTCCTGTAGTCTACATGTGTTTTTTTCTACTTGTTCAATCATATGTCAGACTAGGTCTAGGGTAAAACTTCTAATACACAGGCATTCCCACTTCAGGCTGAATGTGAGCAGTCCTGCATAGTACTAGATATAGCTGTGTTGTAACCATGATGTTTGGAGTAAGTACTTGTACTTAGGGAACTATGTAGTGTTTTCCCAACATCTCTCTCCTATGATTCAAATCTCTTATATTTTCCTGTGTTTGACCAGAGAGCATGCTAGGCTAGATACACATACTATGGAAGATCTAAATCTGAGATTTGAAGTTCTTGTCTGTCTTCTCTTTGAATTCTCCTGACTTGCATTTTGCAAATATCTCAAATGGGATGTGCAAAGATGATGTCTGTAAACAATCTATTACACATTTCTTATGAACCCCGTTGGATGCTGATGCATGCTCACATACCTGCCATTCCTTTAATTCTCTTCTTAGGCATCATTTCTGTACAAGCCTGTTAATACCATCTGTTTTCCATGTCTATGTACACATTCTTCTTAGAGCAGATAAACATTTGTTGCTGAAGCTGCATGTGATGCTCTTTTACTAGGACAGGTACCAGAACCTGCAGTCTGGTAGGAGATTCTGACTTCTCGAGCTGTTGCCTGGGAATCTCTTTACATTTGTCACTTCAGAAGTGGTTCTTGCACTGTCCTAAGAATGATAATGGAAAGCAACTGTTGAAGATAATTTCTTCTGAAAGCACAACCCTTTGAGTATGTTTTCTGATTCTGAAATGTGTGGCCATCAACTACTGTAACCTGGATCAGATCAATAGAAGGATTTTAGCCATGGAACTATCTTTGTCCTTCATATGCTACATGCAGTATTGCCATAAGGTTTGCTGATCTAACTGTGTTGCTGGGATGGGCCTTAGGGCTGCAAAGTGCAGACATCAAATCAATCTGACAGAAATCAAGGTTCACGTTGGCTGTGTTTGTTACATTTTTAGGCAAGAGTATATTCTACTTGTGCAAATGCCCTTGCTTTTTTTATGGGTTTACGGCTTCTTTGGTTTTAAATAACCTCAAGGTTTGAGATCCATTCAGAATAGTTCAATGACTGTAGGCTTCCAGGAGATTTTACTTTGGTGCGTGAATTTCTTTAACAAAAGCAGAAAAAGAGCAGTTACCTATTCAGGTCAGAGAATATCATCCATAAAACTGTCCAAGATTTTTTCTTGTGGGTTTTTTGGTTTTTGTTTTGGTTTTGGGTGTTGTTGTTTGGGGGTTTTTTTTTGTTGGTTTTTGGTTTTTGTTTGGTTTTTTTTTCCCCTTGATAAGGCTAAATCTTAAACTATTACATAAATGGTTTAAAGAGAAACGGAATCATCTGAGAATCTGATTTCCTGGACCTCATGATTTTTACATGTGCACTACTGCAGCGTGGCACAGCTTTGCCTGAGCACAGCTCTCAGGCTACTGAAGGATCACATGGAGTATTCATGAGCAGTCTTCTCCCTGGGCCATGAGCAAGGTGAAGCTTTGAGGCAATGGTTTGTGATACTGCAGTGAAGGAATGCATTCTTCAATGCATGTGCACCTGCAGACTGCAGCTTCAACTCAAAATATTGAACTACATCGATTTCCACACTGCTCATTATCAGAGCTGATTTCAGTGGAGCTGTCTCTGACTGCTTACAGTGATTACAGATATAGGTGATGGTTTCTAATCTTCTACAGGGACCAGTCACTGAAGGACAGTGAGGGCTTTATTTTGCCAATGGATTTCACAGCAACTGGCTGACAGTAGAGAATGTATTGAGAGTTTTCTGTTTCAGGTACTGATTAATGTCCATTCAAAACACTGCAAATTCAGGACCTAACTGGGACCTTCCAGGTTTTTTTTTTTGTTGTAGGCTTAGTCTCTCTTTTCTTCCGTTTTGAGACTTTTTGTATAACAGTCTTCCTTTCCAGCAGTGGAAATCTTTAAGAAGTACAGGTGCAACAGTTCTCTCATTGTATCCAGCTCTACAAAGGCACTACCTGGCTTGGATGACTCTGTCCCTAAGCCTGGGGTTGGACCATGCACAGTCTCTTGAAATGACTCTTTGAGTGGGTCTGTTGAGTGGTTGCTTTGAAGGTTCTAACATGAACAAATTTACATTGATCTTCATGAAGACAGCACATTGGCACAAAGGCTTACTATCAAGTTATACTTTCCGGTTAGAAACGGTGGGGTATTTTTCTTCTTCCCAATAGTTACTTAATTCTTTTAACTGAACTGCAAGTATTTTCCCTGGCCTTGTATTGAAAATCATTGAAATTTTGGTAACAATAATTAAGCCTAAAAAGTCAGTCTGATACAAATAATTGACATGGAAATTTTCAGCCTCCGTGGTTGAAGTTCAGCAACAGCTGATGATTATGAAAGGTGTCAAACGGCTATAATCATAGTCATCGACACCTGTGCTGTATGTGTGTACCAAAACATGTGTTTGGTCTCTTTTGTAAGGAATATATGTAATGGCTCATTGTTACAAGTCTTTCTATTTGACTGCATTGCATATTTCTGTCTCTAAAGAGAATGTGTGTTTAGAGGGACTGTTGCTATTCTGTGGATCAAGTGTATACTTTTATGGAAGCTTTCATTTTCTTCTCATACTGCTTTATTCGACAATGAATTTTTCAAACTAAAAATGCATTATCATTCTTTACATAGAAAATAATTAGCAGTAATTTTTATTTTTTATGCATAATTTGTGTATATGCAGTTTCTGTGTGTAATGATTTTCATGGATTCTCTCTCAAAACTAAGCATACATGGTTTTCACATCTGTTCTGTATGCATCTTTAAAGCAGTGATGTAGCTGGAGTTACGAGTGTGCTACATCAGGCTGAGGATGCATCTAGCGTAGAATCCTCCCTGTCCAAAGGTAATGCTTAGGAAGGAGTGTGAATATGGGACAAGCATATTTCCTCCTAATACCCTCCTTCCTTCCAACAGTTTGGTGTTCACAGTCTTGCACAGTGTAGCTTAACTCCTGTGTTTGAGCAGCCTCTATTTGAACACATAGCTGAAATCTCTCTGGTAATATGTATGAGTAAAGGACATGGAACCTGAAAGCTGACATTTCCTGGTTTCTGAGATCTGAGCAGTGCAGCTTTAACATTGACTTTGTGTGTGCTGGTGGTGGTGTGTTTTGTACTAGAAGAGAGGAATACTTAAAGATGACAGGGAGTAATAAGAGTTTTTAAAAAAACTCAAACAAAACACATGAACAAACAAAAACCCACCAGGCTGATGAATTAGAAAACTGTGTGCCCCTCGAGCATTTTTTTTAATTGCTATTTAGTTAGAATTTTAGTTTAAAAATTTATTTTCTGGATTAGTTAGTGGCACATTATACTCTTTATGTCCAGAAAATTCCCTAAATGAGCAGAAAATGCAACCAAAATGCTTCTGTGAGTCTCTTTCACTTCTCATACATGATCCAAGTTTGTGGTGCTTGTATTCATACAATAGTTTTGGTTGTAAGAGTCCCTTAAAGGTCATCCCATAAGGATCCCAAAAGTCCAACCCCCCTGCTATGGCCAGGGACACCTTCAACTACATCAGGTTGCTCAAAGTCCCACCCAGCTTTGACTTTGAACGTTTCCAGGAATGGGGCATCTACAGCCTCTCTCGGCAACCTGTTCTACTGTTTCACCAGCCTCACTGAAAAAACGTCTTCCTTATATCGCATCTGAATCTACCCTCCTTTAGGTTAAAAAACAAGCCTTACTAAAAAGTTTGACCCCGTCTTTCTTATAGGCCCCCTTTAAGTACTGAAAGGCAGCAATAAGGTCTCCCTGGAGCCTTCTCTTCTACAGTCTGAACAACCACAGATTGAGATATTTCTGTCAACATTGATGGAAGTTAGCTTTGAAGAACTTGCAGTATTTACTTACAGATCCCTACTGCTGCAATACAGTTATGACCTTCAGAGACACCACTTCTGAAGAGCTCACAGAGCCTTTTATTTTATTGAATTTGATGAATGATGCCTGGCTTTCATTTCCCTGACAGGCTGTTTATTTTCACCAGGTGTGCTTCAGGGCTGACTCTCTGTTTTGCTCCTTTATTAGAGAGATAGTTAGTTGTCAGTAAAATAACAATTACAGTATCTGAGCATTTATTGCCTGTTCTGGAATGCCAGATGTCAGAATACATCTTACAGAGAAAAGATGGAAACTTTTTCTCTTTTTAGTCATAGTAGTCTTGAAAATATAAGGCAAAGTAGAATATGGCTTTTTTACATTCCATCTGAGTGAATCCTTCAGTAGTAAGCAACTATTTGCATACTCTTTATGTAAGCAAGCTCTAGCTAAACAGCATCCACTAAATCTTGTGCAGTCTGTTGCTGACTTGCAAGAATTGCTGGGAACTGTTACACCAATATGATCATCCATCTGGCAGAAAAACGCTGTAAACTGCAGTGCCATTAACACTTTTGTATAGCAAAAGCTTTGATGTGCTGGATCCATTCTGTACCTCAATGAATTACCCACACTAAAAGAACAGTATAAACAATTGTAGTCTGAAACACTCTCTTGTACAAACCTGCAGTTATAATTGGTAGTGAGAGACTGTGGGAAGCAGTATCTTTTGGTACTATATCTCAAAAATATATCAAAATGATTAAACAGATTTCCAAAATAATTTGAGAACTTGCTAGTTGTAGACTGATATGTGATTTTAAAAAAACAAGCATGCAGCTTGCTGGTTTTCAATAATTAATGGCTTTCCTGAGTGCAGAAAAGTGAAGTTGCCAAATTTGACCTTGGACCAGTATCACAGCTGGAATATTGAACTCATTTTGTTTTATGTAAACCACAGTGACGAGTCATGTAATTGTCCTCTGTGGGAGGTTATTGAGAAGTCCTTAAACTCATTGCAACTGCAGTGGCCTAACACGGACAAAAAATTAGTTAACTCAACTTCAAATTGTTTTGCACTAACCAAGCCCTGTGACTAAACTTCATGTGTCATCTGGTTGTCAAACCACATTGGAAGTGGATTAACTTAGACGTGGGTTGGATTTGCCCTGCACGAAGTAGGCATGGATGCCCTTGTGTCCTCTTGCAATTCTTGCAAGCATACTAAGTGTTCTGAAAAGTAGTTCCTGCCAACTCATACAGCCAGTAATGCAGTAGCTCAGTGCAGACTAATGTGTTCTCTCCTGCTCCAGGGGCATCCAGACAGGATTTCATCTCCAGTTTTAAATATTGGTGTGCAACTCTAACCATCCTGTGCAATTTAAGTTTGTGGGGAGGTGACGTATCTTTGTCCTGAGTGGTCCCCAGTCATGCCACAGGCAACTGCATTGTGGTCATGTACTGGAAATGCTCAGTGTAATTGACCCCTGGAGAGGGGAGCTTTTTCTTTGTCAGGTGTCAGGCAGAAGTTTAACAGAGCTATAAAGTCAGGAGTCAGGCAGGTTCTGAGCACTGAGGCAGCCAGGGCTCTGTGCCTTTGTAAAATGGAATAGCTGTGGTCACACTATATTGACTGTTGTCTCTAACAATATGATGAGAGGTGTGATGCTCTAACTTAAAAATCTTCTGCCACTCTTGTTAGAGGTGCCATACTGCTGTCAAACATTGTGGTGGTGTGAATAATATAGCTCTTATCCAAATCCATGTGCTGCTGAAGTGTGTGGAGTCATAGAAATCTTTAGTGAGCCCAAGTTAGAACAAGAAAAACCTGGACTGTAGCTCTCTACCTCAGCCAATAACATTTCCAATTCCTGTAAGTATTTAAGACTATGTAGAAATAGAACTTAATGGAAGGAGAAGTGATGTACTTAGAGCCTTCCTGCCACACCACTGCTGAACTGAATGTAGCATTTAGAGGTGATGCAAATTCTTTATTTTTCTTTTAGGGTGATAAGAAAGCTTAGAAAAGTTATACTTGTCTTTCCACTGTGTGGGTTTTTACCACAATCAAAAAATAATAATAAAGGATAAAAAAAACCCAGTATCACCTGATTGAAAGGTTCTTAAGAAAGGTACTAGAGACAGCTCATATGCTTTTTTTCATTGTAGAATCAGTGTGAGAAAATAGAAATGTAACTGGTAGAGAAATAATTTAGCCTCCTTAAGCAAATGCTGTTCTAGCTTTGGACATCCTTAGGACCTCTGCAATAAAAATGCTTTAATGTGAACAACTATTGAGGTTTTATTATAAAAAATAATAAATAATATCCTGACATGTCACTGTATTTGTCATTTGATGGTTTTTATTCTCCTCTCTTTCTGTTTTGAAGCACAACTGTCATAATATCCAAGAAGGCCCTGTAACCTTGTACATAACAGTTCATTAAAATTGAAGCTGTGCAATATGATACGAGTAACACTTTGTATGAGTTCACACTCAGGTAGGTAAGTTTTGTCCTGGTTTTGGCTGAGATAAATTTAATTTTCTTTTTGGTCACTGGTACATTGCTGTGATTTGGTTTTAGTGTGAGGGTGATGTTCGTAACACACTGATGTTTTGTGTGTGTTGCTTAACAATGTTTGCCCAGAGTCAAGGACTTTTGAGTGTCTCAGGCTCTGCCCCTGAGGATTTGCACAAGAAGCCGGGAGGGAGCATGGCCAGGACAACCATGAACTGGCCAGAGGACTATTCCATATCCGATCTAGTCCATTCCATTCCACAGAACATCATGCCCAGTATATAAATGGGGGAAATTGGCCAGGAGGTGCCAATTGCTGCTGGAATGAGTTGGGCATTGGTCAGCGAGTGGTGAGAAACTGTACTGAGCATCACCTGTTATCCTGGGTTTTATTTTTTCCCGTTACAAGTATTATCATCAGCAATAGTAGTAGTTTATTCTACTATTAGTATTATTAGTATTATTATATGTTACTTTGTTTCACTTATTAAACTGTTCTTGTCTCAACCTGTGAGGCTTTTTCCTCCCCTTGTTCTCCTTGCCATCCCACAGCTGCGTGGTGCTGAGCTGCCAGCTGGGGTTAAACCACGACAGTTGCATATGGAGCAACATTTTACTTTATCACACAAGTAAAATTTCTTATCTAGGGACATGGATTTCCCATTAACCCCTCCTGGATTCGAAATAGGAGTCTCTCTCTCTGTTTAAAATCACTTCATTTCATAGTGGCTGTTTCTTGTAACTGAGATGATCTGATACTGCATGTTGAAGTGCAGATCTCTCTTCTGTTCAGAAAACTCTTGATTGCATTGCAGAAGTCAGCCATAGCAAGGAACATTACTGTGTTAAGAGCTTGGTTAGCCGCTCTCTAAAAAGCCATTTTCCCTGATTGTTCTGGGACTTCTTAAAGCAGACTTGAATTGATTCTCTCTTCTGGGCAAGGGTTCAGTGAAAGGTTTTGCAAACTTGGGAAGTGCTTTGAATGCTTGGCAGTCCCAAAATGCTGCACGTCCAGACTCATCTCAGAAGATGCTCCTCTCTCTGTAGATGTAAATGTTCTTGTCAGCATGTCTGTGGTTATAAGTCAGGACCTTTCTAAAGTCTTGGCATTGTGGTACTTTTAACCTCTTTCATCACTTCTCCAGGTAAACTTTTTGCAGTGGTCAGAGTGACCACTTTTTTAAAGCTTGATGAAAATACCAGTGGTGAATCTAAAAACTTGGAGTTGGAAGTGGCAACATTCCTTATTAACATCTTTGTACCATTCAGGAACACTGAGAGAACAAACCATTAGGAGCTGTCTTTGTATTGACCACTTCAGTGACAGCAGAGTAGTTTTCTTGTCTCTTACATCAGTCCTGTAGCAGCTCTGCTGCTACCCAGCCACTGCGTAACAGCAGGAGGCTCTTGGCTAGCAAAGAGGAGGTGCTTTCCAGTGCTGGGGAAGTTACTCTGCAGAAGGTGTTCAGTCTGTGGAGTTGAAGGAAGGTGATTTACTTTGATCACATAGTGTTTATCCCAAGTCTGAAATGATATCCCATTAATTACTGTGCTTAGGTAAAGACCAAAACCTGGTGACTGTCTCTAGAAGTAACAGATTTTTGTCAGTCCTCCTTTCTCAGATCTTTTATTGCCCTTGCTGTAAAACTGTTCCCTGTGGAGACTGTGCCAGTGGTCTAATCGTGGGAGGAAACCAATGGCATTTTTTCCATGTGTCCTGACAGTGCTTGAGAAACAGTACTGGCTTAGAGGTCAGGATTGGAGAAGACATTAAGGCTGTTCCAAGAATTACAAGTGAACTGACACAGGCACACTCTGCAACTATAATTAATGGTCCCAGTGAATCAGGCAGAATATAGGTGTAAAAATCCTTGACAACTCTTCTGACTTGTGCAATGTGATATGCAGCATGTTGCCCTTCAGAAGTAATCCAAAATTGGACTTGACATTACTACTTTTTGGGCTCTTTTTCACACATTGTCTCTTACAGGACTTCACAGAAGTAGCATTCCTTGAAGAAATGTGTTGCTTTCTTCAAAAACAGTATCCCAGTCATTTACACCTCTTCTCTTTCTCCTTCTCATTTCCCCTATTTGAAAATGTTGGAACAACTTTTCTCAGAAGTAAGACCTGAGATAAGGCCTAAAGCCAGCAGAATCCTTAAAATGCCTAGAAGTGAAAATTAAATCTAAATAAAATTGCCATAGTCATTAAAACTTAGCCAGACATCTCTTTCCCATTGTTTTTCATAATTTTCACTGTTGAGAGGACCAAGTCATTTAAAAGTTTAGAACAGGTAAGAAATAGCAGAGGAAATCCTTTTGAGCTGCTCTGGCTTGTTCCAGTGGACACATAGAATTCACAAGGAAGGAAATAATTTTGCCTCTCCTCTGACTCTGATATCTGACAAACCCGCTTATACTTTTACTTTTCAGGAAGAGTGAATGAGTTCTGGAAGTTTTCTTGTCTTTTAAGATTGAACAAACCCTTATGCAGCAGATGTACTATGTTAGTAGAGCTGGTTGGGTTTTGACAAGAGAACTTCTGGCTCTGTAATGTTGCCATGTTGATGTCAGTGATGCTTCGTCAAACATCATTTGACACTGAGGCCAATTAGTAAGGAATTATGACAACTTGTGCCCATGCTGATAGGGATTCTTACTCTTAAGGACAGGATGGCTGTGTTCATTCCATCTGTGGGAAATAGTCCCCAGTCTCTGCTCATTCCTGAAATGTACCTGGAAGAACCTTGAGGAACTGTTAGGTGGCCCAGGTCAGTATCATCTCATGAAATTTCAGGGGTGATTTGATAGCACAAACAACTGAGTTCCAGCAGCTGGACCTTGGTGGCGGTGGCTAATTTAATGGAGTGGACAGCAGTGGAGAGTGGACGTTGTCAGAACCAGATTCAGTCCTCTTTTCAGAATATGACATCGGATGAGCTTCAAAGGGCTGAAAAATCCCCCATGTTTTATAAGCCTAATAGGCCCCATCCTTCTGCCCTTCTAACCTTGCTACTAACAGCAATTTTTTTAGAGAAATCAATGGATGGGTGCTGCTGCTGCTGAGGGATACTGCAGGTGGTGTACACTTGTATCTAAACAGTTTTGAGGGAGGTTCCATGTAGGTAGGTATTTTTTCACCTGACTCCTTGGTTTGCACATTTCAGTTGAATACATTGCTACACAAATTATGTAAGACTCTTGTATTCAGTACCTGCTAGTTGTGACCTTGCTGTTGAAGTTCAGGCAGGCTGATTTGCTACTCTGTACCTTCATGGAATCAAATCCCTGTCACTGTGGTTAGAAGGCACCTCTGGAGGTCATCTTGTCCAACCTCCTGCTCAAAGCAGGGCCCGCTGGAGCAGATTGTCCAGGGCTGTGTCCTGTCAGTTGTATCTCCAAGAATGGAAACTCAGCAACTTTTCTGAATATTTGTTCCAGTATTCCAGCACACTCAAAAAAGGTTCTTTACATTTAAATGGTATTTCCTTTTTTTCAGTTTATGACCATTGTCTCTTTATTCCTTCTGTCAGGTGTTTACACATGTTGGAAAGCTCTCCCTGAGCCTTCTCTTGTCCTGGCTGAGCAATCTCAACTCTCTCAGCCTTTCCTTATCTTACAAATGCCCCAATCTATTAATCATCTTTGTGATCCTTTGTTGGACTTGCTCCAGTATGTCTATGTCTCTCTTTTTCTGGGGATTCCAGGACAGGACACAATATTCCAGGTGTGGCCTCACCAGGGTCAAGTAGAAGCAAAGGATCACCTCCTTGGACCTACTGGAAATGCTGTGTCCTACTGCAGCCCAGGGAACTGCTGACCTTGTTTGCTGAAAGGGCACGTTGCTGGCTTACATTGAGCTTGGTATTCACCAGGATCCCAGGTCTTTTCTTGCTCACTGAATAACAAAAATGTTTCTTACACCATTATAGACGAATCTTGAGTGATCTCATCCTTATCGTTTAAGTAGGACATGGCTGCTGAGAGCAGATACAAGGTCCTGAGGCCATGACTGGGAATGCCCATGTCTTGCTGTATGTTGCAGAAAGAACCTTGGCTTGCCTATCTTCAAAGGTCATCTGAAAATTGCTTGGGAGCAGACTGGAAATACCTTGATTTAGATCAGCTTCTTATGCAACTGTGCCAAAGGATTTGTAATCGATACTTCAATCTATAGACAGCTGTGATCCTACATACTGTCCAGCTGATTCAATTCAGGTGTGTTGACAGGAATTCATACTGTCAGTGCTCATGTATGGCTTAACCAGGGAAGCTTTGCAGTCTGAGAAAACTGCAGAAAAGAACTTGTTCCAGTGGGAAGAAAACAGAAAAAAGCTGGTGAGGAAAACCAAGGAACATGTGTATCACAAAGATGACTCAAAGGAGAGCATTACAAAGAAATATAAGTGGATTGAGTGAAGAGTATTTACATATCTGGATATTTGATTTAGAATTTTAATTATACACTGGAAGATGAAGTAAATAATTTCTTAGTATCTGTTGTCACTTTTTTTGGTTTGTGTTGCTGCTATTCAGCTCTTACTATGTGAATATTGTTACATGCTGGAGTATCACAAGACATGCGTCTTCAACCCAGGAAAGAGAGTTAAGCCTAAATGTTTATTTATAACATAGAAACAAGGAATTGTCTTTTGTGCATAACCAAAATCACATTTGAAACTAACCCTAAAATGATTTGGCTTCCGTATTGAAGACTAAATGCAAGCTAATGAATGGAGATGAAGATAAACAATTTAGTACTTGACTGAGGATTCAATTTGTGGCTCAGTACTCAGAAAACATTCTCTAGTCTCTTGTGGTTTAGGAAAGTTTTGCCAGGCTGAAAATGATGTTTTTCTTCTCTGTTTTCTTTGTACATGTGTGTGTGAACCAGTGGAAAAATGATTGTGCATATTTGTGTCTGAGCACTGATACGAGTGAGAGCACCTTCATTCAGCCTGTCAGAATAGGCCCTCTCTGCATCAGGGAAGTGTCTTGCCTTGCACTTAACCAGTGTTAGGAACCACTGGTTCCTAATGCATATTCTTTGAGTAAAAGCACTGTGCTTAAACAGTGTGACATCTGCTCACTGGGTGAGGGTTAGTCTGCAATATTACTGTAGGAGATGTCTCTGATAATGGTTTCCAGTCCTTTCCTCTATTTAAATTATTTCAGGCAAATTGTCGATAAAGATTATAATATGTTCACTAGCCACAGTTGTTGCTTTTTCTGTAACCTGATTTTATTGGTTGATTGGTGTTTGTTCAACTCAGTGCCTCTTTAAAGAAAGACTTAAAGGCAAATCATGTCATGCATTCAAATGTGTCCTCTCCATATATTCTTTTTTCAAAACAAGGTGTAACTGAAGGTTCATACATAATACAGTGATTTAATGTTTGCTGTTCTCTCTGAAAGGAAAAATTTAATTTATAGTAGAAAGAAAACCCACTGAAGCTATTGGAAAGGCAGTATAATATAAAGCAAAAAAACACCCCATATTACCTGAGGTTTGGGAGTTTACTACTGCTTGTTTGATTTATATACATTTCCTTTTCTTCCTTTTACTCTTTCTTACACTTTTTTCCCAAGGCCTTTTCAAATGTTAGGTCTCATGCAGAGATAAACAGCCATCCAGTACTGCTGCCTCCCTCTTGTGCAGACCCCAGTAAGGTGAGCTCCTCTGAACAGTCTCTTCCAAAACCTCTGTTTCAACACCACAAGGACCTGAGAATCACCCATTTCACTGCTAGGTGGCTCTGATTGTGAATTAGCCTCATCATTTAACTTGTGTTTCATTTGAATTCGTTTGGGTCAATCTTGCAGCTCTTTTTTCATGTTTTGCCCCTTCCTACTAAATGAAATTACATTGGAAATTGCAGATTTAGTCTGCCATTTTAAAATGTTGGTCAGATTCCTCTCACAAGCAGCTCTAAGTATTGCTGCAGTCACTGGAAGCCATCCACTGACCTTAGGCTCAGCAGTAGCTAAAATTAGCCAACTCTCTTTTTGTTGATTAGTTGCTAAATTACAAGCTTTTGGAGAATGAGAGAGTATTTTGTCCCAAACTCTTTCTCAGACATCTGCTGCTGAACAGCCAGAGTGAGTGACGCACACAGATCCCTAACTCAGGACCTAGGTGTGATGCTCTGGATTGAAAAATGAACTTCTAAATTACCATCCAGAATAGTCCCTTTTGTGGTTTCTGAAAAAGCCTGGAGGCACCTGAACATCCTATTTCCCTTTTTATTTTAGCCATGAATTTACCTCAGTGCCTGCAGTAGTTTCTTTATGCATGCCCAAAATAGTCCCAATCTGAGCAGAAAAGCAGAAGGGAAAATAAGCCTGGCTTCCCCTTCAGACTGAGGGCTTTCAAATCCTGCCTGCAAACTATCCATCTGCCCGGGCCGTTAGTTGGCCCTTTCCCTGGCATGTAGGAAAGGGATGGCTGGAGTGGGTTCTCTGTGTCTGGTCTTGGAAAGAGGTTGGGAGTTGACAGAGGTTGGAGCCCTTGCACCCTGCACAGAGATTCCCGAGTGCATTCACAGCAAGCGAGCTCCTGCTCTGGAGCAGGAACTGGGCTTTGGCACGTTCCGCTGGTAGTTTGAAGATGAGCTGTCTCCCTCTTTGTGGAAGAGCTCTCTTGCTCCTAGCTATAGAAATTATTTTGATGAAAAAGATCACACAACGTTTTCCTGCACTTTGTAGTGGAAAAGGAGTTTTTATTTTTGCTTGGGAGAATGAGACCCAAAGCTAGAGCCGGGGGCTGGGCTGCATCTTCTGTTTGGGTCACAGTGCTAGGCTGCAGCCTCTGGTAAGGCTTCTGCACATTAGTGTTGTATCATTATTATTTATATTATTGTTGAGCCAAATGCTTGGGGTACAGAATACAGAATTTTAGAAAATTGGGTCTGAATTCTGTTACAGAGACAAGTTGCTTAAAATCTAGGTAAAATAATTTGTTGCTTAGGTATCTCGTTTTTTTCTGATCCAAAATGATTGTTTTCTCACAGTGTTCCACAGGTCACGTGTAACTGTTAAACATGAGGAATAGACCAGCCAAATAAAATCCTTATGTCCTGATTCTCCTCACAGCTATAGTAATAAAGGCTGGACGAAATGCAAAGGAGTTCTGCAAAATTTGGTGTACTACTGAGCCTGCAGTGCAGCAACAGATTAGTGCCTGTGTCTGTAAGACTCTGCATGTAATTGAGTGGAGGTAACTTTTACAGCAGGAAAATTATCTTTCCCTAGGTTATAAAATGGGCAGCATAGGCAGTAAGTTCAAGGCCTATCAGAGGTGATGTGTGCCTCTTGACAGGTGCCAGGCTTCTAATTAAAGCCCCCAAAGAGAAATGCTAGAGCAAAACGTGCATCTGGAGAGATGTGGCTGGTTCCTCCATCAGGTTGGGAGAGTTGAAGCAGTCTACAGGGCTTAACCTATGAGCATGTTGCTTTTAATTTTCCATTTTTATTAGTATGAATTATTAACCTAATGAATATTAACAAAAAACCTTTCTCAATTTCATTTTTATTAAAAAATAGAAGGATGAAGCTGGTATGGGTGTGGAAGAAAGCATCTCTGTAAGCTGCTTGGAGAAAATGTAGAACAGGAGGGAGCTAGGAATACAGACTGGGAAATGTTTTAATACTGTATGCACCTCAGCTTTGGGATATGAAATCTTATTTTAATATTTAAAAACATTTTAATTTTTCTTTTAAACAAAGCAGTGATTGGAAAATCTTATTAGAAAATGAAAGTTCTCAAATTCTGGTGTGCTGGAGCTTTGATGGCCCACAGACCTTCCGCAATGCAGTACAGTAAGCTGTCTGCTCACATTATGTTGGTGTCCTCCTTCCCACAAGTTTGGCATTAAAAGAAACTCAGAAAATGAATTAAACATGTCTCGAATACTTCTTCTTTGTGTGGGTTTTGCCTAAATGCTGTGTGGCAGTTAAGAGTAGTCAGGAGGAAGAAGGGATGGCTTTCCCCAGCAGAATGAGTCAGATGGCCCCCAAGATCTCCTTCCGAGGCGTGACTGTGGTGGGTTGATCTTCACTTGACACCAGGTGCCCCCCAAGTCTCTCTATCACTTCTCTCCTCAGCAAGGCGGGGGAAGAAAATATGATGGAAAAAACCTCGTAGGCTGAGATACAGGCAGTTTACTAAAATAAAATGTGATGCTCAAGCAAAGGAAAAACTCCAAAGATTTTATTCTTTACTTCCCATCAGGAAGTCATATCTGGCCACTTCTTGGGAAGCAGGACTTCAGCACATGTAGAGGTTGCTCTGGAAGGCAAACATTGCAAAATAATGACTGTCCTTCCTTCCTCTTCCTATTTCTTAGCTTTTATATCTGAGCTGGTGTCATATGGTATGGAATATTACTTTGCTCAGTTTGTGTCAGCTGTCCTGTTCTGTCCTATCCCAAGATTTTGCCCTTCCCAAGCCAGCTGGTGTAGGGGGAAATGTTGGAAAGACAGCCTGGATGCTGTGGGAGCACTGCTCAGCAGTAGCCAAAACACTGTGTGTTCTCAGTGGCTTCCCAGCTACTGCTGCAAAGCACAGGCTCTGAGGGCTGCTGAGGGGAAGATGAGCTCTGCCTCAGCCAGACCCAACGCTTGAAAACAATGATAGATTTTGCTTATAAATGGATTGTCTTCTGTGTGATTTCAGGGATTTCCCAGTTCCACTTGGGTTGGTCACTTCAAGAATGAGTATTGGGGTCTTTCGGTATGCATGTTTGTATGGTTATTCTTCTTGTGGTAATAAATGATCCCTTTTTTCTGCAAGAAATCTGATTTTTGTAAGATCCACCATTAGGAGTTGCTGAAATGGTTCTTGTTTGAGTTTGCTTTAAAGACTTCAGTCAATTCTAATGCTTTCCAAATTGTCTTTCCCTTTCCTAATCTGTTCTGTGTAGAAGCTGTACATTATAATATATGAATGCATGTTTACTCCTGAATAAAGTAACAAGACTCTTGCCAGCAAGTATGATCTAATGTGATTTTTAAAAAATTAATAAAGAAATGGGATATATAATGCATAATGCGTTGCACAGGGAGCAACATTATATTAACTAGGAATTGAAGAACTGCATGTCCTGCTGATGGTGAACAAAATCAAACGTGTTGACAGATTCACTCACTCCATCACAAACAGGAAAGACCTTGAGGATGTTTATTTGAATAGGGGGACCATAAATCTAGCACACAGGTACCAACATAGTCCTGGGTTTTTTTCTTTAAAAATATGATGTGCAATATAATAAAAGCTCATTATTATATATATTATCTTTATATAAAGCTGTAGATAATATATAATTTTGTATGTCCAGGAAGTAGGTTGGCAGATGTATATACAATAAACAATGTGGATTTATAGACTGCCTGCTAAAGGTTTACATTTATCCTTAATTTACTTTGTGGGTCCTATTGGGTCCTTCCTGAGAGCACTAAAAATGGTTGTCTCACATTTTACAGTACACTTGAAAAGTGCCGTAATATGATTTGTGCCTGAATTTATATTTCAGAAGGGAATTCAAGTTATTACTATTTCCTCCTATTAAAATCATCAGGTGCTGAATATGTTCATCTGAAAAACAGGACAATCTAACAGTCTTTTACTCAAGACTTGTAAGAAATCAATATAGTTCCCATCAGTACAGTAAATTACCAACTGAACCACTTCCAGTAATCATGATGCACAGTCTCTCATTAACCCCTTCCCTTCTCTGTATTGAGATTTGTATTCTAATATTGTCTTAGAATAAAGATATTTTTGAATATATCTGTAAATCAGTAGACAGAGTAATTAATTCAAAATTTTATGACTAAGGCTCTTACGTATTTGTAGCAGTTCTGTTTAAGACCTTTATTGATGATCTGGACAAAAGGATTGAGGGCATTCTTGGTAAGTTTGCAGACAGCACTGAGTTGGGTGGGAGTGTTGTTCAGCTGGAGGGAAGGAAGGCTCTACAAAAAGGTCTGGACAGGCTGGATTGGTCGACCCTTGTTGGATATGGTTCAACAAGGCAAAGTGCCAGGTCCTGCACATGGGTCACAACAACCCTACCAGTGAAGGTTTATATTGGATATTAGGAACAATTTCTCCCCAAAAAGGTATGTCAAGCACTGTAATGGGCTGCCTAGGGAAGTGGTGGAGTCACCATCCCTGGAGGTATTTAAAAGTCAGGTGGCTTTGCCTCTTTTAGGGCATGGTTTAGTGGTGGTCCTGAGAGTGCTGGGTTAACGGCTGATCTGAGGCTTTTCCAGCCTAAAAGTTTCTATGATATCAGGATGTGTGGTGCTCCCACACGAAGTATGCAATTAAATACCTCCTTGGAAATGTGTGGGTAACTCACAAGGAGTAGGAATGGCTTACTTTATTAATGGGAGAAGTTGGGAGTCAGGAGAATTTCTCTTCTGGAGAGGGACTTTTGTCTTCAGCATTAATTCTCAAGGTACCTGGACTCTTTTGAGCTACTTGGCTGGAAGTATCTACCAGGGACAAATAAGCATACTTTTAAATTGCAGTTCCTAAATTGAATATTCCAGAGCCATGCTCTGTTAACTCACTGTCTTTCAGTATTTTTACATGACTTCACCATTACTGCAGGCTTTTTGGTTGTGTTGAATAGTGTAAATCCAACATGGTAGTGACTGAGCTGATGGACATGCTTGAGCCTGTGTAAGGAGCATAGGAGCCTTGAAGATACTGGCCTGGGGAGAAGCAGCTGGGGGTGGCTAGCTGGGAGACATCCTTGGGAAGAGGCAAGGAAAACTGAGTGTCAGAAAGGCGTCTCCTAACATGAAATTTCAGAGACCATCATTGAACAGGAGATACATAGCTTGAAGGATTGTATCAGAATGAAGAGAATAGAAAATGGCAGTGGTATATGATGGAATATAGAGGGAAATGGGAAAGGCAGCACTAAGGTGAGAGGAAATTACATAAACTAAGTAATCTGAGTTAAATAGCTTCGCAGATGCAACATTGACATCTTAATAAGTTTGTCAGAAACAAATTTAGAAACAAAGCCATGTTTTGGTTGTTGCTAGTTTTATATTTGATAATGCAGATAAGTTAAAGATTCTATTGAGTTACTTTTCTTTCATATTCTGTTCATGCTTGTGATTCAGAAGTGTGGAGGAAGGACAGGACGGTGCAAGAAAGCTGTGACCTGAGCGGGGGTTTATGAAAATAAACTTGTTTTATTGTAGAGTTATTGGCAGAAGTAAAAATAGTCATCGCTTCCTCTTGTCAGAACTATAAACAGACATGATGTTGGGACAAGGAATGCAGATAATATTCAGAAAGTGCCTTTGTTTACATAGCTGCTTTTTTGAGTTTGATCAGACCTTTATTGACCAGTATGACAGTGTGCTCTTTGAGAAACTGTATAATAGAGTGGGTGTCATCTAGATCCAGCAAATAATGAATGAGAAAGAGACAGAGAATCATCTTTGATGGTGCTAACAAATAAAAGCGTGTTCAAAGCTAATTTGATACATGAGCCTTCCTATGCTTTCCTATGCTTCCACTGGAGACATACTGGGGTCATGGGCTTCTTCCATTCATGTGTCTTACCGAAGGTAATTCCTGTGGCCTCATGGAGGTTTACTGCTTTTGTTAATAGGATGAGAAAGTACAAGAATCCTGTTTCAGATGTTGGAGAACTTACTCAGTTGGAGATCTTTAATATTCTTCAAGGTTATATAGTCTTCTTTGCTCCTCCTGGTCCCAATATTAGAAACTATTGTTCCTTCTTCTTTATTTCTGTACCGGTATCCATTGTGTCTCCTACCTATTTAAGCTGGTCCCCAGCTGAGATTTGTTCATCACATCAGAAGTACCAGGCAGGTGCCAACAGCAATTTTGGGAGCTAATCTGCTTTGCCTAGGCTGGCAGCTACCCTTATGCTAGCAGGTAGATCAATAAGGTGTTTGCTGCTATGGTAAGTCTGATGAAAAATGAATCCATTTTTAAAGCAAATAAGTCTTCTCTGATTAGTGACAGGTATCTGAAGAGGGACAAAGAGGCTGGTAATGCAAGCTGCAGTTTACCAAGAGTCTGCCTTAGAATGATTAGTAAGACAAATCAGATCTAAATGCTTTTGCAAGAAAAGCTGTAGATTTGCCGCAAGGCATTGATGACAAAGTGGCTGATGTGTCTGGTTGACTAGTGATGAGACAGGGATGAGAAGGAGACTGGCTTTTAAATTCTCATGGGAAAAACAGAAAATGTAGGACTGTAGAAGATCTCATAGGTTATCCAGAAAAGCATCATGAAGTCCTACCAAGTTTGCTCTGAAAATTGGATTGATTTCTAGTTTGTGCAGTTTCTTTTAAAAGATATTTCTGAACTAAGCATCCTCAATAGTATTCATATCCATTTGTTCTCTTTTCAAATCAGTTCCCTAGTTTAATAGTTCTTCTCTTTTCCCAGTGTTCATCTTCCCCCACTGCCATCATGAGGCCATTCTCATTCTGTAGGTGACTGTTCTTTTTCTCACCTCCTCTCAAAAGTTTGCCATTCCTCACCATGAAATCATATCCTCTTTCTCTGCACATTCTTGTTTGCATTCTTTTCTAAGTATATGATGAGAGTTTTATACTTGTGTCTCACCAGCACCTGAACAATGATATTTATGTCTGTGTCTCTGTCATGGAAACTTCTTACGTGATATGTCCAAGGAGGCTTGTGTTTAAGCACTGCAGTCAAGAGAAGCCAACAATCAGGCTGTTAAAGCAAGGGGAAGGCTCTGATCAGACTGTTTCAAGTAAACACAAAAGCACCATGTTTGAAAAACTAGAGAAGCACACTATTATCTATTAACTAAGAATAAAATGGCATTTGCAGCATTTAAGTATAAACTTGAAAAATTTTTCATCTTGCGTAATTTAGGGGCTTAGTGCATCTCATTTTCTTGTTTTTTTCAGGTTTTGCCGGTAAGTAAAGTGAATATCTTGTCTTGATAATCAGGTATACCTCTCATATGGTACTCAGAAGACGAGGTCACCTGTCTTGGCTATATCTGACACCATCATTTGTTCCCACTAGTGGTTTATCATTTTCATCAGCTTTAAATTACTCACAGTTTTCTTCAGGGTTTTTGTCAGATCAGCCTCTTAGTAGCTATCTGCTCTTGTTTCCCTGTATTTCTTCAGTTCTTTCTACATGTTAAATAAGCCCTGTCTTACCTGTTCCTTTGTCTGCTTCACAAGTGTTCTTTCAAGGCTTCTTGGGAGGTGTCCTTCTGTGTGTCTGTGAACTGGCAGCTGGGGGAAGAGCAGTAGGATATACCAGAGAGGATATACTAGTGCATTTCTGATTAGGTACAGCAGTCTGTGCTGCCTGCCTTGCTCAAGGGCCAATGCCAGCCTCATTGGACCAATGCTTATACTCATGCTAATGTTCTGTGGCATGAAATGTTTCTCCCTCCATTCAAATTTTCATCTAATCCCAGCTTGATTCAATGAGATCTGCAGCAGCTAAGTCATATTATAAAAAATTAGGCCATCAATCTATTATTAAGCTGGAAAGTGGTTTATATTTTGTGTTTGCCCTCAGGGTGTCTCAGAACATTCCACGGCTGATCTGCCCTGAGTATGAGAGGGCTGGGATTTAGGTGCTAAAAGATGTGTACAGATACTGAGGGAGTTGTGGAGTTTTGTTTTAAACATTTGGTTTCCAGCCTTGCAACTAGCCTGAACCAAGGCCTCGGTGTTTGTCACTGGGACCTTTATGGTTCTGTTGGTTTAAGTGCTTTTGAAAAAAATGTCCTTTTCTCTACTAGGCAGGTAGTTCCTACATCTAAGAGGTAGTGCCTGTTCTGTAGTGTTGGGAAATTTTCCTGCAGTGGTAGTTAAGTTCATTCTACTTGTGTCTGAGCAAAGATCAGACAGTGTACACTTTTAGAAAATGTTACTTTTGTTACATGTTCTGCTTTTGACAGTATATTTTATCTGCACTCTCTGAAAATCAAAAACCTACCCCCAATTTTTACTGTATAGTTGTTTCTCTGTTTAACTATGTTGCTTGATAAAATGGCCATCTTTTGTGTATTCTTATTAATTTCCTTTGTTGATCTTAGTTTTTTAAAAGAAAATAGATCTTTAGATCAAGATCCTTCATGCTGGTTATTTCACAGAACAGATGATGTTGGAAGGTGCTTCTGAAAATCGTCTACTCAAAGCAGGGACAAGTACAGCTCAGGACCTTGTCAAACAGGCTTTGAATGCTTCCAAAGACAGAGACTCCACAAATTCTCTGGACAGTTGGTTTCAATGTTCAATAACACAGAGTTCTTAGCACGAAATGATTACTCTTTCAGATACGCATAATACAGGAAGTAAGACAGGGAAGCATCGAAAATCATTAGCTGATTGTCAGGATCTTGGCCTTAGTGACTAATTGGCTTTAATGACTGGTCCAGGCACTAAAAACATCTTTTCAAAGGCATGATTTAGTATCAGAATGAAAATTATTTCAATTGTGGCTTGGATGTTGTTGTTCTAAGTGTTGAGGGGGAAGAAGTTATGGGGAGGATCGAATTTTCACATTCAGGTCCCTTAGTGCATTCTTGAAATGCCACATTTGGATGTTTGCTTTCTCACCTCATCACTGCCTCAACATGTCACTTTGGATTTGGTACAAGAAAGAGTTAATTTAAGGCAATTTGTGCAAGCTGGTACAGAGAGTATGAGTCAATAGCATGGTTCTTTGAGCCTAAGCTGCAGAGGAGCTGGCATGCTGAGAGTTGAAAAGAGACATCTCTGTTTTGTGCACACTCAACTTCCAAAGGCAGTGGCTGTGGTAGAAAAATGATTTGAATATTAATTAAAGAGTTGCCCAGAGGAAGGAAAGAATAATGACTATATCCATGGCCAAAAAGAGGTGGAGAGCACTGGATGAGATGCATGGTCTCCTTCTGTCCTTCCATATTACTCTTACTGACTCCCTGCCCTAAGATGACATGTATTTGCAGTCTTTAAACTGTCTTGTATTTGTATTTGCTTTCAGTTGCTAATTTGACATTACAAACCATACTCTTGAACTGCTGTACATCCTTTATAAATTGCTTTAAGATGTTTTAGTATGATAAGACAATATAAAAATTGAAGTCATTATTGCTGCCTTTATCACTAGAGGAATTGGACAGCTGGCATTGATCTGCAAGAGACTTGATTTCCATAGTTTGTTATTACTGTAACCCTTAGAATTCTTTTTGTTTATGGTTTCAGAGAAAGATATCCTAATCAAAAGGTCATCCTCTGTAGCATATAGTGTTTGAGAGACTCAGAAGGGCAGAAAATCTATGAATGTTGTCATTTTTATCTGATCAATAACATCATGCTTTATTAATAGTAATATCCCAGTATTTTACATTGCATCGTATCAAGATCCTATGGAGCTGCTTGTGAGTGAAATCTAGCAGTTTGTGAAAAGCATGCTGCTAACTGCTTGGTTTGGGGTAGATATTCTGTGCTCCTTTAAATTTTTAGCTTTTATCTTAAATTTTTTAATTAAAATAATTATAAAAATTCTCTACTCCGTGCTGTTTTGTAAAGAAAAAGGTTGAATAAGGGCCTTATCTTGCTGTATTGAGTAACACTTTCTAATGAGCTAAATTGTACCATTCATCCAAAAGCCACAGTAATGGTGGCACAGAGGCTGCTGTGTTGCAGAGGGAATAACTTGCTCTTTGCTATCTTCTTATGGTTTCAGAAAAAGGCCTGGAAGTCAAAGAAGGGATTTTTAATAATTAAAAACTGGAGGAGGTAAAAAGTTGAACCTGTTTAAAAAAGTGAACTAAACATATCATTTTCAAGGTAGTATCAATGTAGCTCGAGTTTGATTTGTTGTTTTTGGCCAGGGCACCTTTAGATAGCAAATGTATATAGTGGGAATCAAAAGTCAGTAGAGGGCTGCACAACAGTCCTCCCTGTACTACCTCTCAGCAGTGGTGAAGACCAAAGAAAGTAAGTTTTGGTTTTCTTCCTAGGGTAAAATTCTGCTTGATGCTTTGGTTCTCTGCTTGGTCCAAATACTTCCTTAGTGTTGGCTCAGCCAGTGTACAGCCTTGCTCCTGTTTATTTATAGCATAGCCATGCCCAAAAGATGGAGTCAGAGTTCCACTAGCAAAATCGGGAGAATGTAGATTGTTCTAATTTTTTAACATCTATAATCTGCCTGGGACTGTGTTTTAACGTTAACCTAATATTAAAGGTAAGTCACAAGCTGGGAGTGAATGCCTGCAAAGACCATAGGCTCCTTATACTTGGGCAGATGTCATTTTATAGTTGGACAAAATATTTTTTGTGAATGATTTAGATGTAATTGATAGAAATCTCTGGGTTTTTTTCCAGTTTTGCTGTGATAGTTTGTTGTTGAGAGGAATTTAGAAGGTTGAACCATGAAGTACAGAACCATCCTGGGAAATGGTGCTGCTAAGCTATAGACATATCTGAATTGCAACAAGATTTATCCTTGGTATATCTTAAATTGATTTAATTTGTAAAAGCTATGGTCACTGGTTTTCACTCATTTCTTGACATGATGATTGAAAATAGGTGAGAGTCTATTTAGGCACCTATGTCAGTTGTAGACCTTTAGGGGTTATCCTATCCATGGGAGACCAACTGGCCCTTAAGAGCACTGATTAGTTGTCTAAAATGGCACGAGATACCTGTTCTACATGCCTGTATCTCTCACAAAGCACCAAAACAATACAGAAAAACAATAGAAAAGGGAAGAGGAGCACATAAATCTCTAACAGTAAGGAAATACCTAACAGATTAAACAATATCCCCTCAGAATGAGGTGTTTCAGGGCTGAGAATTTTTTCTGTAGCAAATTAGTCAGAATGAGACAATTACACTAATGAAAATCCTTGGGTGATTTTTCTTTTTGGCTTTTGCATCCAGGCCGTGCTTTGCTGAGACTTACTGACAAAAAGCTTGAAAGAATGGGCATTGCCCAGGAAAGCCTGCGACAGCACATTCTGCAGCAAGTCCTTCAGCTGAAGGTGAGAGAGGAAGTCCGAAACCTCCAGCTGCTTACACAAGGTATGGAAAATAATTTTGCTATGGGTAGTCACTGAGATCAGATAGGAGAAGTTTGCCTGAGGGCATAAAAGGTGACTTGATGTTCTTCTACAAGAAATGATGCGTGAAAATGTCTCATAGATTCCACATGCTTTCCAAGGGGGGGGGAGCAAAAGATAAAATAATGTGTAAATAAATAAATAAATACATAAATAGAGATGCTTAGCTGCCTGTTTTGTGTGATGAATAGGCTCCATCTACAATCTGATGATAGTCTTTCTTAACTGTCTGCTTACTAAGATGAAAATAATTATGTATAAAGAGCACAGGTGGAGGACCTACTGTCTTTAAAAGCATTGTAGATTTTGGATTAATTGTTTACTCTCAGTGTTAGATAAAAGACTAATTTCTGTAACCTCTTCTATGGTGAGAGCTGTCAGTGGAAAATTACCTGTTAGACTGTTTTTTGCAGATGACTGATTTCTTCTTCATGTTGCAATAATTTTATTGACTTTAATAGAGTTGCTTCTAATTTTTGCTGCTAAGAAAACAAAAAACTAGGCTCAATATGAAGTCTAGATTAGAAAACATAGAAGGGGAAGTAACAAAAAAGGTTTATATATATTTTCCAAATGAGGTTGAGATGTTTTATGATGACTTTTGTTGTTAGCTGTCTAGTAATGCCTGTGGTAACATGGAAGAAAAGCAGTCATTGTGGCAATACTGTAAAGGAACATTTAGACATCCTCTACTGTATATCTGCAATACTTTCTCAATGTTAAATGTGGTTTGGTAGTCCAGTGGGGTAGCATAAACCACATACTTCTGTGGTGTTTTGATTTAGTGCCTGTTGTATGTCACACTGTATGAAAAAAATAGAGTTCTTCAGTACATGCAGTGTATTTTTAACAAAATGTCCTTCACACATTACATTATGTTCCTAGTTAAGCCTTGCTCACTGTGTTTGGGGAAAAACTGTGATTATTTGAGTAAGCTGCATTTTATCTGAAAGAGCTGATGTCTCAACTGAATTGTTTCTTCAGGCTTGGTGTGCTGTGGATTGTGATGAGGAGTTTTAGGGTTCCTTTGTTGTGCCATGACCTGTAAATACAAGCTCACCTCATCTTATGTCACATCAAAGGTAGTGCACATGCTGAAGCATGAATGTCTTCCCCAGATGTTTAGAACTCCTCTTTTTCTCTTTATCCATTCACCCATTACTCCTACATACTTTTTTTCAGTGTTGGCCAGGTTCTGTGCTTCCACAGCATCTGGAATGTTAGAGAGTTTGATGGACTGTGAAGTTCTGGTCATCCACCATCACTGTTTTAGGCCTGCTTATGAAAGTTGGGATTTGATTGATATGGGACAAGGAAGATCCATTAGCTATAAATTTGGATCTGTTGATCACTGCTGTCCAGATAGATTCCTGCATAAACTTGTATTTGGTATTGAGAACTATATATTTCCTCTGTTCTGTGTTGTTTCTCTCTGGTTCCCCTCTGGACACATCAGCTGGTGTATGACTTACACTCAGACAGCAATGACTGCCATGTCAAGGAAGTCAGGACAGCATCCTTTGTGATCTATTCCTTGCCCAAGCAGTTGAGGATACAAGTTTGGACTTTGGTAAGAGAATGAATAAACACATGCTGGGCTGTGAAGGACAGATTAGCACTGGATGCATGGATGTGTGTTTAATGTAGTCTCTCTCTGCCATGTAGAGGGAATGTTCTTATGCCCTCTGACCCCGTAAAGGCAAGGCATTGTGTGCTTTGTGAAGGGCAGCACAAGCTTGACAAAAAGCTGGAGGTCTGCAGCTCCAGCTGTCTTCACCCACAATGGTGTTGGCCATTGTACTGCACTTCAGAGCCACTTCAATGCATTCTTGGGGAAATGGCTCAGTCTGAGAATTTCTGTCAAAAGAATTTATTCCCTGCTTTGCTGGGGTCTGTTACAGTGTAAGCATGTGAGCCAATACCCACTGCTGATAGTGGAGTGGGTCATTTCAGAGAGACAAAACATGCTGCATTCAAAGCTATGGTTTTCAGGGCTGGGTGGCCACTGGTGGGACCAACAGAGCTTGTGGCTGCCTTGTGTTCCAGAGCTCACCTGGGGATGGCTGTCTGAGGGAGCAAGAGCTCTCTGTCCTTGTGGGGAAGAAAACAGTGGCACTAATCCAAACTCATATCAGTAAAACAATACAAATACCATTTTATAAACAAATTTTTGAATGGATCTGATGGACTGTAAAACCTCTTGTCTGAAAGCTAGTAATCTTCATGTGCTATTTGTCCACCAAGGAGAGTATGAAAGCAAGCATCTCCCAGGTGAATAAAAACAGAGTGCTTAAGCAGACTCTTTATTTTAAAAAGCTAGATGAACCAAAACTGTGTTTACTTTCATCTTCTTAGATAGACCTGAAGTTATGGGCAGAACAAGAGTTAATAAGAACATTCCCCTGTGCAGCAAAGCTGTGTTAATTGTGTGATTCCAGGATGAGGGGACAGTGAGTGACAGGTTGACTGCAGTACTCCTGTCCCTTATCACCTCATTTGGACCAAGATGGAGTGTGTCTGTTGAAAGTGCTTGATGGAAGTACTACGGTTAGGATATTATTTCTCAACTGCAGTAAAACTTGTAAAGCTCCTTGTATGTCAGCTGTTCTCTGAAACTGGTTCTGTCCCCTTTCCCAGTTTCTCCAACTGTGTCCACTCATATTTGTATTATGATGTATATGTTCCTGATCCAGGTTGTTACTGGAACAGTTTTGTGTAACTGTTGGGGGTTTTTTGTTTGTTTTGGAGAGCACTTGGAGAACATTTTTTCTCTGAAAAGCTGTTTCTGCCTTTCGGAAATTCCATTTGCAAAGTCTAGGTCACACTGTAGCTATTGCTGTGCTGTGCTTTGCCATCCTCCAAAAAAGGGGGAAAAAAGTCCTCTGTCTCTCAGTGCACAGCTCAGGAGATTGTTAGGTGAAAGAAGCTGTTAAAACCCATTTCTGAATTAATGTAGCACACAAGCTGAGTTGCAAGCAATGAGGTCCTTATTCAGAACCCATTGATGTCAGCTAAAAGACTTCCACTGACTTTAGCTCATACCCTGGTTGAAGCTGGATCGAACAGGGAAAGTTTTTAAAAAGCATTATATAATAGTTACCAGGTATTTTAAGTGGCTTTGTGTTCTGTTGTCTGCAGAGAAAGTTAACCTTATTTTTAAAGCTCAATAGCATTCTTTTCTACTCCTGTTTCAGAATATGACTTAAAACTGTTCCATTCTTCTTCATTCAAGACACACCATCCAGTCTCTTAAAGCCAGAGTACTATGTGATGGTGTAATTGAAGTCTTGTCTTGAGTTTTAGGAAGACTTTTCTTTGGAGCAAGAACTGCCTGATTGAGGCTACTGCTGGCAGAAATGCTATTCCAGCCTCCACTAGGATAGAAGGGCACAGGCCCAACTACTGATCTGTGCTTTTTTCCTAGACTTAGTGATGTTGAGGAACTAATTTGACAAAATATCTTCCAGTGTCTCTTGGGGAGAGCTGCACACTGTTGGAAACACCATTATTATACTGTTATCACTGCAAGCCTGAGTTGAAAGACCATTTTTTTTAAAAAAAGCCTTACATAACTACACAGAGAGGGAAGAAGTTATTCTGAGATTTTTCAGTGTGAGTCCTGATTTGGACTTCTCATAGCAGAGACTGTCCTCAAAGTGGTAGAACAGTGTTGTGTGTGCTTCTAAGCAAAGTGTCCACAGACGGCAGTCTGCTCATAGGGCTGAGCTTGAGAAGCATTTTTGGATTTGGATTAAATGATACCTGCATTTAAGATGACGTTAGGCCTCCTTCTAAGTTCCTCAGTGAGTTGAGTTTTGTATAGGGCAAAGTGCTAGTTGAATATACTGCCAGAATAGTATTTCACCCCCTAGCAAAACGTGTTAGAATAAAGCTTTGTGCTTCATTGAAAATCATTTCAGCGGTTGATACGTGGTTGAAATTATTTCTTCACTATGTTTTCTGGTCATCCTGCACTGATGCTCAGTTACTGAAATATATATGTGCCCAATGAGAGTCACAGTAAGACTGATTCCCACCCTCCTCCTTCTCTCATTTCCAACGTAGTCCTGTTCAAAAGCTATTAAGGTACCTCACTGTATTCTTTCAGAAGGAGAATTAGAGGGCCTTCAAAGTTGCGTCTCATCTTCATCTAAATTCAGGAGTGATTCACCCCAACAATAAAGAAATAAGGCAAAAAATGCCATGAGGCCTGCATGGATGAATGAGGAGCTCCTGGGAAAACTTTTTGTAAGAAAACTTTTCTGTCTGACCATTCTCGGGCAGTCACAGTCCCACTACCAGAGATTTCAGTGCTGGGAGCAAAGCTCCTCCACAGCAGGCAGCTCCAGGTCAATGTGTGCACATCTTGGCTCCCTACACACACCGCTCTCACAGGCAAGGTTTCCTTCCCAACCCAGCCCAGGGTTTCCCGTAGTAGAATCTCAGACCTCTGGATTCTTTAAATAGCTTTATCATGGTGCTGCAACAGAATAACAGCTCGAGCTGCTGCCTCAGAACAAAGGAAACCCTGGGCTTTTGTATCCTTATGGTCTAAACGGTGGAAAGTCTGGTCTCTTCCTGCTGAGTCACTGGCTCCTGTGGTGTCTCTGAGTCACCTGGCTGGTGCCACAGGTCCCTGGGCCCTTTGCTATGCAAAGGGTTGGTGCCAGTTCTCAGCCTCTTGGCTCAGGCTGCTGCCACCCAGAGCTCAATCTGCAGCTCTCACTGCAGCTGCTCACTGAGCTACCTGTCCTGAATGTATTCCTGAACATAGATTCTTCTGGAAACTATGGCACATAGGAAGTATGGAGGTGATTTGTGTCAGCCAACATAACATCACTAAGGGCAAATTGTGGCTGACAAATTTGGTGGCCTTCTATGATGGGGTGCAGGGCTGATGGGTAAGGCAAGAGCAACTGGTATGATCTAACTGGACTTGTGCAAAGCATTTGAGACTGTCCCACATGGCATCCTTTTCTTTAAATTGGAGATACATGGTTTTGATGGATGGGTTACTCATTGAATAAGGAATTGCCTGGATGGTCACACTGAAAGACATGTAGTCAATGGCTCAATGTCCCAGGTGAAGACTAGTGATGCGTGTCATTCCTCAGAGGTTGGCATTGGGACTGGTGCTGTTTGACATCTTTGTCAGTGACATGGACAGTGGGATCCCTCAGCAAGTGCACCCTCAGCAAGTTTGTCATTGACACCAAACTGTGTGGTGCTGTTGACAGTCTGGAGGGAAGGGATGCCATCCAGGGGGGCCTGGTCAGAGTGGAAAGGTGGGTCCATGCAATCCTCATGATGTTCAGCGAGGCCAAGTGCAAGGTCCTTCACGTGGGTTGGGACAATCCAAAGCATAAATACAGGTTGGGTGAAGCATGGATTGAAAGCAACCCTGGGGAGAAGGGCTTGGAGTGTTGATTGATGAGATGCCCAACATGAGCTGGCAATGTGTACTTTTGGCCCAGAAAGCCAAACATGTCCTGGGCTGCATCAAAAGCAGTGTGGCCAACAGGTCAAGGAATGTGATTCTCTCCTCTGCTCTGCTCTCATGAGACCCCACCTGCAGTGCTGCATCCAGCTCTGAGGCCTCAAAGAAGAAGGACATGGACCTATTGGAGTGAGTACAGATGAGGACCATGAAGATGATCAGCAGGATGGAACACCTCTTCTCTGGAGACAGGCTGTAAGAGTTGGGTCTGTTCAGCCTGGAAAAGGCTCTGGAGAGACAAGGCCTTACAGCAGCCTTCTATAGTACCTAAAGGTGACCTACAAGGAGCTGGAGAGGGACTTTACAAGGACGAGGATAGGACAAGGAGTAGTCACTTCAAACTGAAAGATGGTAGATTTAGATAGGACATAAGGAAGAAATTCTTTACTGTGTAGGTGGTGAGGCATTGGAACAGGTTGCCCCAAGAAGCTGTGGCTGCCCCATCCCTGGAAGTGTTCAATGCCAGATTGGAACCTGGTCTAGTGTCAGGGGTATTGGAACTAGATGACCTTTAAGATTCCTTCCAACCCAAAACATTCTATGGTTTTGTAACCGAGCAAAGAACAAGAGCCTTGTGTTCTAGTGATGGATCATTCACTGGGTTTTAGAGGAACTTTGTAACAGAAACATTGCCTTCAAGGTATGTGTGGTGAGCAAGTCCGGACCATTAAACCCTCCTTAGCCGAAGTGTTTTACAAGGATTTTGTCAGCATTATGAGTCTGTTAGTACTAAGGGCAGGCTTGATGAAAATTTGGTATGGAACCCTCTCAGTCTATCAGAAACATCACGCTACATCCTGTTCACCCTATCTGCTTTTTCCGTCGGAATGTCACAGCTGGGAGGAACCTGAGCACTGTCATACCAGGCTTCATTACTGCAAGTGAAATTTGTTGTCATTTTGCATAATCAAAACTCTGAAGTACTAGACTCAGTCCCACCTTCTGATTTCCCTCATAATAAGACCTTTCCTGCTGTGGTGGCTCCAGTACATGGCATGAATGATTTGGAGTTGCACACCTGGATGAAAAAGGATTTAGGTGGTCACAAATTTTGAGAACACACGACCTTGCCAAACACAGGACTGGAAGGCAATGAGTTAAGAGAAGGCAATTGCAGCTTGCTGTCCCCCTGCTGTAGACTTCATGGATCCTGTGCTATCTGAACTGTTGTTGCCTGCTGTCCTTCATGTTCCTTGAAGAAATGTTGCTTGAGATCAGCATGTTTCTTTGTCACCTCTGCAAAGAACTCAGAACAACTGAGGTTTGTGATACAGAGTCATCTGTTACACTTCTAGGATGTATGTTTTCGTTCCCTGTGTACATTCCGGACTCAAGGTTTTGGCTTCTTGGTTTCATAGCCACTATGGTGTTCCAAGACCTGCAGCATTTGAAATCTTGACTGTCTTCTTACCAGACATCACTTCTTTTGTTTTCATTGTTTTGATGTTACCTTTTCTTTTGCCTAACCCTGAAGATTCCAGCTAGTCAGGAAGGGCCTTTCTTCCCAAAGCACAGAGTACTATACAACTGTTTCTTGCATATGTTGTATACATGGCATCCGTCCAAGGCACAGAAAAAAATACTTGCTCTTTCAGAAGAGCTCCAGCAAGCTTAATTCTCAGCTGGTTTCCTTTGCTCCATGCTCCGCTTATGCTCCAGAATGTCTGAGAGACCTTGTGAGTTGAGCACAAAGTGTTATCATGAAAACACTGTCAAAAATTACCCGATAACAGCAGTTTATCCCTTATCATAGCATGAAAACCGTGTTCCAGAACTCAGCATGCTAAATTGCCTGACTACAGGTAAAGAAATCTTAACCTTCTTCTCAATATGGGTTTATTTTCACTAAATGTCCATATCCCTTTTACTCCTTTCTATTGTATGTCCTTTTTTCCTGTACAACTGCAGGAATCATTGCACTTTTTCTTAACACTGCTTTCCAAGACTGTAAAATGACGTTGCTACCACCCATTAGATTACAAAAGAGCAGTCTTTGCTGTATTTTTCCCATTCCAGTCAAGGACAGTATAAAAATAAAAATAAAAAGCCGCGTGTGTGTGCGTGTTGGTCGCGTGATGTTAGGGAGGGAAGGCAACCCGGGAAGGGTAGCCGGTGCTCAAGGCGCGCCTTTGTCCTCTAGGCCAAGCCTATGGTCGGCCACGAGGGGAGAGCAAAGTCCCCAAGGTGGGCCTTGAACCCAGTAGAGGGGATTAAGGGTCCTTTTTGGTTGCTCCGATCCCGAGACTGGCAGAGAAAAGGGAGAGACTCTTGGCTGGGTGACAGCAGGCTTTATTCCTCTGAACCCTCAGCTCAAGAGCCCCGAGCAGGGGCAGAGCAAGGGGTTATACCTGAACACAACAACCAATCATAAACCGGGGAAGGGGAGGAGTTGGGGAGGGGTCAGGCTAGCTCAGCCATACAGAGAACAAGGGAGGGAAGAACAGGGTTACAGAACAAATCAGGGACCGTACTAGGGAGAGCTTTCCAGAACCGGGGAGGAGAGTACTTAGAGACAGACAGAAGGGAAAACCAATAACATAACTCCAAGGGTCTGTGTCACCATGACACAGCACTAATCAGGCTTAACCATCGTGGCTGGGTTTAGGGGTGGATACTTTGGGAGATGGTTTTGCCCACCAGTAGGTGGAGCTGGGATTCTTGGGAGGCCCTCCCCCCAGGAGGGCGACACCCACAGGACAGTTTCATCATTTAACAGAGGATGTACGCTCTGGAATCAGAAGTTGTTCATGAGAGGCTTTTCAGACTTTAGGCACTGTTAAGACGTCTGAAAATATTTTTTTTTCAGGTTACAAGTATGCACTGAGGGGTTCTGTGTGGTTTTCATTTGTTTCAGCTGAAACATAATATTGTGTGTAGAGTGTGTATCTGAGCAAAGATAAAATATCTAATATACATGCATCAGTGATGATAAATATCAAATTCCATCTATGGCTTCAGTTATTTGAATTTCATGTGTCTGGTTTCTAACCTGGAGAATATACTTTGCAATGCAGTCAATGGTCCCTGGCAGACCATTGTATTGCTGTGGGACTGTTAGTTACCTTTTAGCTATTGCTCTGATGCTGATACATATTCATATCAAATAACCAAGTGATTCAGCTGACAGATAAAATAAGTTCCAATACACTGGACAATAATGCACTCTGGATAGGTTTAGCACAGAATTGTCCTTCAATATGTGTAGCATATTAGTTTGGAATATGAATAAGGAAACATAGCACCTATGAAATTTGTATTGATGAACTTGTGTGGCAAGATTTTAGCTGTGTAATATTATGATGTGCTTGCATTTTTATGCATTTCTATAAATAGTATTGCAACTCAGTCTACTGGTAATGTAGTATTAGCTGTTTTGTATGATAGCAAGATCATGATTGCAGTTATCTGGTTTTCTTACTGTTTTATTAATGTTGATTTTTTTTTCCATTCCTGCTTTTCAAATTCCTCATAAGTCAGCCTACTGGTCAGTTTGGTCTGGAATGTTTAGTCCTTCTGAACTAATGCATACCCAATACTGTCTTACATCTTTGATAAATATATATTACATATATATGAAAACACACACATATATGTATGTATTTTCTCACTCATGTAAATTGGAAAGAGAAAAAACAAATTTTCTCAAAGTTTAATCAAAAAAAGCAAAATACTGATGTTTGTGCTGCAGCCAGTCATGGAAGACTTTTAGCTAAATAGGAAAGCTTTCAGCAGTCAGTCTGTTATTTAACAACAGCTGTTTGTGATCAGTGCCAGTGGAAATCACTTCTTTTCACCCATTCGAAAAGAACAGGCTGGTAAAAGGGATTCCAGGAATAGGTACAGTCTTTCACACAGAGTTTAAATAAATCATATTGTAAAATGGTGCCATTTACAATGTAACATAATTGTGATTTCTAATGAGATTTTTCCAGAAATCGGACATAGAATAAAATTAAGATTGATCATAGAATGGTTTGGGTTGAAAGGGACCTTTAAGATCATCTAGGTCCAACCCTCCTGCCATACAGCCACACCTAGCCACCTTCCACTAGATGAGGTTTCTCAAAGCCCCATCCAATCTGACCTTGAATAATTCCAGGGATGGGGCATTCACAACTTCTCTGAGCAGCCTGTTCCAGTGCCTCACCACCCTCACAGTAAAGAATTTCTTCCTTATGTCCAATCTAAAGCTACCCTCTTTCAGTCTGAAGCCACTACCCCTTGTCCTGTTGTTACATGCCTTTGACAGTTTTATAAAAGAACTGAGGAAATCAGAGCCTTAACTATACTTCTGACCCCTTAGAAAGTACATGGAAATTTTCATTGCTGTGCTTGTTTCAAACCTGACTATCTTCATCAACTAACACTTTTTTTTTTTGTCAAACTGAGTATTTAGCACTGGAAATAAGAAGATAAGAAATGCCATTCTCAGTTGGATCCAGTATCCCTCTGTCCCACTACTCAGCCTCTAACAGTAGCAGATAATGTTCAGGCAGATCCCAGGATCCTGTTCCATCTCTGTGGTCCCATTCCCTTGGGCTCTCCAGCATTCAAAATTGCTACATTTGGAAGAGTACTGCCCTGCCTTATTCTTTAGTATCCATTGAGAATCTGTCTCACAGTCTTAAGAAACCAGTTGTTCAGAAAGATTTTACAAACTAAAGTATCATCACTGGCAGCCTCAGTGGTACAAAAGTGCCAAAGTCTAACTTGGCATGCCTTCAGTTGGGTACTTCTGCCTTCCACAGACACTCTAAGAAATCCTACTGTCATGTGCATGTAGTAGTAGCTGCTCATCCTCTGTATTTCAGATCCAGCAGTCACACCTCAGATGCATCTGATGAATTATACCTGTTGGTCTCCATCGATTATCACAGATACTTGGAATGGTTGGCAGATAGATTTGTCTACATAGTAGATGACTAAATGTGGATCAGATAAATTCCCACTTGCTAAGCCTAGATGTAAACTCCTACGCTAAAAAAAAATTGGTCTGAAAGCTGGATGAATTGCCCTCTTCACTCAGAAGAGTTTTGGTAACATCATCTTGCTGATTTTATGAAACTGGTATTGCTGCGCCTACATGAATGTGTCCTGTTTGTAAAGTGTTTCACTACACTGGCAGTTCTAACAGACATGAAAGTCACTTAAAGCTTTTTTGAAAATGTAGAATAAAGTTTGCTTGTTTTGAATCCCTGAAGGTGAGTGTTGCCAAAGAGTTCAAAAGCATTTTTCTTCCTGTTGTTACTAGCATTTATGGCCTGTGCAATAAAAATTTCTAATTACTGGAAAGATTCAAGGGAGGCAGGAAAAAACCCTCTCCTTTTTATGCCTTTGTGAAGTTTTTCTGTGTTGTGTAAAAAGAACCTATTTTATTTAAAAGCTTCTCTTTTTCTTCATTCACGTTCCTTAAAAGCTTTTCTGTATTGTAATTTTAAAAATGAATGTGATTGTATTCAAATAAAAGTTTACTCTTAATGGCATTTATGCTTCATATGATAGAACACGTTCATTTACTTAAGGTATACATAGACAGTCAGCAGTGTTATGAACTGTTTCTTTATTACTAAGCAGTATGCAGATCTCTGGCATATTCCATAAAGGAAAGGGTGGGTTATTTTAAAGCCTTTATTTGACTTGATCATAAAGCATGGGTACTAGCCTAGTGTTTTATGACATGCTCAAGTATGATGAATAATTTTAACTATGCTGGTTCCTCCATAAGATCAATATTATAGAATTTTTCCGGTCACTATTTCAATGTATTTTAATTGAAATTGATTTCCTATAAAATAATAAATTGAAGTGTATTAACAATGGTCTTGTGGTCCTTGACATTCAAGTTCTGACTTCTAACAAAATTCTGAACAGTTTTTTAAAAATACATGATTTACCTCTATACAGCATAAGTACTCATGAAGCGCCTGTGATTTTTTTGTGTTAATTCCAGTAGATGACAGCATAAATGCAGCAGCCTTAATTTGAAACAGGAATGCGAATGAAAATGTGGCAGAGAATTGTTTTTTTTTAAAACAACTTATTTCTCTGTTGGCAGTTCAGCTACAGCTCTATTGAATGATCCTAAAACTAAAAAATATTTTTATCAATAATAGTGCATGCCAGTCACATGAATAATAAGAAGTTACCTGTACAAAGGAAAGATACATTGAGAAAATCTTCAATGAGCAGCTCTGTAAGAACTTCAGTTTTTCCAGAGGTATCACCTGGAGGGCATTGACTCAATCTTTGACTGTTTTTCTCAGTGTCAGAGTGATAAATTGAGTTTTAGGCAGTTTGTACTTGGCAATACCACAGTTCTGAAGGTCCCCAGTCTCACTGAGTTTTCATCCACATCTTAGACCTTATTCTTGGTTTAAGTTTATCCACGTTGTTGGAATAGTTTGTTTATGTACATTTGGCTTAATCAATGGCTTCCACCTGAAGACAACCTGATAAGAAAATTATCAGACGCAGGAATGGCACAGTGTGTTATATCCAGTCAGTCTGGTATAATATGTCAGTACTCTGACTTGGCACACTTGTTCAGCTACACAAGAGGGCTGGATCTCTTTCCTCAGGGGCTGGAGAGATAAGCAACTTAGAGATTTTTGTATATGAGCACAAAGGCATGTCGAGGTTCTCTTGCGAGCTTGAGTCTGAAGGCATGTACATTGACATGGTCTTGGAGTTTTGAGTCCTCTCCACTAGAAAGAGAATTCACGTCTTCCCGGTCCCTTTGTCTGGCACAACCAGCTGCCATCAGCTGGCATTTAATGAAATGAGATGAAGCAACTCCAGCACCTGGACCTGGAAACAAGTAATTTTGTCTTATTCTTTCTTTAGTGAGACAAGTTAAGAGGCATACTGCTGGTAGCATCAGCCAACAGACTCATTTTTCCACGCTGAAAAAGCACTGTTGTGTGACTTTCAGGAGCTGGATTTTGAGAGACAGATCTGAAAGAAGAAAAGGTCTTGCACAGCAAAAAGAGGAGATTCTTACTCACTGATTTTGCCTTCTTCAGTGATGCAAAGCTTCTGTTATTAAAGTTTACTCTCCAAAGTCCTCTAAGTCCTCCAAAGTCCTACGGTTTTTGTTTTCTTTCCACTTTGGCATATGTCAGAGGTAGAGATGGAGAGAAAAAGGTAATCACATTTCCTTCATTCTTTAAAGTGTTGGGCCATTCCAGTCTTCTATAGGAATAAAGAGGAAAGCCTTTTTTCTTACTGTATTTATTTTGGTTTTCATTCCTTTAAGAACTGAGGAACTGAGGATTGTTGTTGAAGTTGGACTGAGAGATTAATATCTCCTGCTCTAGTTTTATTTTACTTATTTCCCTGTAGTCTAAATGTTTAGAGGGCTGATTAGACTACAGTTGCCTGCTGAAGAATTTCTTTACTTTGTTCCAGAGAGTGTAGCTATGTGAAACATTTTTCAGCAGCTCCTTGTAAGTTTCTGTCATAAGGTGCCAAGATGGCTCAGCTGTATTTAATGAGTATTTAAAGAATGTTGGATGGTGGAAGGAACAGTCATCTTGGACAATGGACCAGCTTTTAAAAGTGTCAGGCAGTTAAGGATGCAGATAGATCTTTGAAAATTCCCTACACTGATCACTCCCAGTGTCACCATAGTTATAATTCTCATTCTAGACTTGAAAGACTTTGAAGCAAACAAACTATATTTCAGATGAAAGAGATAGGAAGGAGGAAGGGAAGGATACTTCTACCTCTAAAGCTCCACTGATAAATCAGTTGTCACCTGGGTAGGTTCTGAACAGATCTTCCTCTAGATTCCAGAGTTGCTTTGATGCCCATCTGTGTGGCTGCCATCCATTCTGTTACAGTGGTTGTCTGTGACACTAACCACTGATATTGTTGACTTTTGTATGTCTCTGCTTAAACCTGGAAGGTTCTGAGGGTCATCAAAAGGCAGCCAGCCCTTACAGCCTCTCAAGGTAATGAATGTCTTTTTGCTGGGATGTATCTTGATACATTGAGACACCTATGAGGCTTTTTTGTCTTTTTCTAGAAATGTTTCCTTTAGGTGTGGAGGTTTATCTCAGATAGCATAATGAAAATTGTGGTCTATTTTCTTCTAATCCTAATAAGCTCTTTCCCAGTGAATTATTATTTTTTACTGATACTTGCTTGCTAGATTTGTTTGTTGATAAATTTTCTTTCTCCCTTCCTAAATATCAGCTGCTGTGGTAAGCACTAAAATGTGTGACCATTGCTTTGTCAGCAACTCATGTTTTCCTTTATTATACTGTTACTGCTGTTCTTGACAACTTTTTGGTTCTCTCTAGTAATGGAAACGTCACTGTGGGAATTTTACTTCTACATGGCTTAGCTGATCACAGGATAATTCTTATACGAGAATATACGTTTTACTGATTTCTTCACCATTTTCTTTTGATCCAGATGATCAGAATCTAGGCTATTTAAGTGAGGAATACAAATAGATGCTGGGACAAGAAGAAAAACCCTTTTATCAGGGATGTCTCTATAAATTAGGAGCACCTAAAGATAGTATCTTCCTTAAGTTTCTGCTGCTTATAATTAGTTTGGCTAGAGTCTTTGGGAAAGCCTGTAGCTGACTTAAAACTGATACTTACTCTTCATGCACATATTCTGTGTCAGTTCTAGCACAGTAAACGAATAGCAAGAAAAGCTACTCTACTAAGAAGAATCTAAATTTATGTCTTCACCAGCTATGATTTGGTTTTATCCCTATTATCTCCCTTTGAAAATTGGAGACCTCAACTTTGATCTGGTTCTGTAAGGACAAATGAAAGAGTAATTCTCCATTGGTTGCAGAGGAATTGAAACTAGTAAATATGAGAACAGGATCAACCCTGTTTTTCCTCTACAGCATGAGGCTATAAAGCCCATTCAAATCAATGAAGGGTACCAATGACTTTGTTGACCTTTGGATCAAATCCATAAACCTCTTTATAACTTAAAATCACAAATACAGAAACATAAGGGTTCTGTTCTCTAAACCAGCATAGGTTTTTGTGAAATTGAAAAATATGATCCCTTGCCAGTTTTATTGTATTGTAAATATAATTTTGATAATTTATTACATTTAGAAGCTTTTCTTAACTATATGAGACCTATTTTACACTTGGTCTCAAAATCTCCTTTGACTATGTGCATCGGCCTGTGTTATTTGCAATCCTAATTTCATAATCACTGCTGGAAATGAAAGTAAAAGCTGCACTTTTATCTTACTCTTTTTAGTCATGCTCTATACTAAAATGGCATAATCAAAGGTAAAAACAATTACACTGTCTTTTAGCTTAAGCAGTTTGAAGAGTCTTTGTTGCATCTTGCACTATCCAGCTAAAACTTTGGTGTCCATTGTTCGCATATCTCAAATATTTAACAAAGAACAAAATCCATCCCCAGAGAGATTCTGTGCCCTTCTAAAACAGGTGCCCATGCAATATATTGCCCTCTGGAACTTCCTTCCTCTGTCAGATGGAGGACATGCCATTTACTTTGGGACACCTCAATTGAGTAGAGGAAAAGTAGGCAGGAGCTTTTCCTACTTTTTTGCGTTTCAGCATCAAGTGTATAACAAGTGATGTTACCCACTGCTAATTTGACAGCAAACTTGCACTGTCTTAGTATAGTAATTTTATTTCTTTATCTGTACCTGTTCACAATATGTCGTTATGCTATGCCTTTAAATTGCACTTTTTTTCCCATGCAATTGATAGCATCATCTTTCATATTCTATTACTTTTTATTAACTTTTTTTTAATTAAGCCTAAGTACTACTCACTGGTAGTAGAATTAAAGTAACATTTAGGTGTTCATAGGTGAACATTTAAGGAGTTACATGTTCTGGGTTAAGGGTTTTGGGGTTGTTTTCTTAGTTGTAATTTAAATGATCCTTTACTCTGAGGCAGACAAGGATGCATTTTATATATTGTCTTGGGATAGGTTTATAGCTTACCTTCACTTCTGCGATTCTTCTCAGACATGAGTGCTTTAATAGCTACAGTTAGATCTTAGTCCTCTGAGTTCTTCTTTCATCTGGAGGTAGTTGAGCCTGATACAAATAATAAATAATTTATATTTTTTTTATGATTTTGGATTTGTTGCCTCTGTGGAGCTGGATCTAGTCTTAGACAGGAAGGCCATGACCAGGCTGAGAGCCCTAGATGGAATGCCCACTAGGAGCTGAGCTTCTACCTTGTAACTCGGAAAACTTACTGAAAACTACTTCTGTTTCATATAATTAATTAGTGCATAGTTTCAATTAAATAAAAAAGCCAGTAAAACCTATCAAAAATGGAATAGTGACACAGAAGAGCGACTGAAATAAACCAAGCTTCTTCATATGTTTTTTGTTTGGGCTTTCTGTGTTTCCCTTAAAGCTCTCTTGCATTCTCATCCAGTTCATTCTTTTTATTGAATACTAAAGCCTTTACCATCTGCCAAAAGGTTTTATTTTGGGGTTTCCTCTTATGTGGGAGGGTGATTTCCTCCTTCCCTTCATGCTAGTTTCATTGCTATCTTTAGGACTCGGAGCCTACTGGAGACCTTCCTGTCTCCTTTTTATTACACAGTCTCCTCCTTCCGTGCTGCAAGTTCCTGCTCCCAGGGGCAAAGAAGAAAACAAGAGCTGAAGCTGCTGTTTTGAGCTGCCTGGCTGATGCCAACAGCTCTTGTTTTAAATACAGGAGTCCAGTTCCTGGAGCACAGGGCTGCACGGATTCCTCACTAATGTCCCCGGGTGGGTGTTTTTAGGAGCGGCTCCCGTGCAAAGGCCATGAGCAGCTTCCCTGTGCTTTGGCTGCAGAGTGCAGTGGCTTCTGAAAAAGGGTGCTAGAATCTGTAGCATTTACTCTAAAAGCAGTTTATCCCTCTCTATTTGTTAGTCTTTTACCTCAGCATATTAATCCAAGCTGTTCTGCCATTGTTAAGACATCTATAGCCATAGCCCTGTAGTTTCTCCCTCTTATGGGAACTTTAGATGTTTATTTTTTCTATGAGCATATCGATTTCCTATCTTTACCTTCCTTGTGCTGCAGAGAAAAAGAAGTGAAATTGAAGGTACTATATTTGCAGAGGGATAGAATTGCATCTTTTTTTTTAATTCCTGAGAACAAAATAAAGCAGATGGCAGTCTGGGTTTTTCAGCTTAGCTCTCAAGGCTGCAGGGAATACAGCTGCAGTGGGATGTGAGTATCCAGGTGTTGAGCCATGAACACAGCAGGAGAAGGCTGTGAGCCCTGGTCACGTACCTCCATTTAAACCTTTGCTGTGGAGCTCTTCAGGTACCTGCCATCATCTCTCCTTGAAGCAGATGCTACATGGGAGAAACAAAGGGTCCTGCCTTTTCATTTCAGCCTCTGCCTGCTGGGAGTGGGAGCAGTCTCAGTCTGAGGATTGTGCAGTCCTGTTGCTGCCTGTCCTAATTTGCTGTACAGCTGAGCCTGTGGCCAGAGGCAGTGTTAATGTGGAAGGCACAGGGAGTTGTGCTGGGTGTCAGATCACCTCCTGAGGGCTCTGCCAGGATCCATATCAACCAAATTATGCCTCTGTTGAGTGCATTCCTGGCACTCCTTTTTTGATATTTTATTTAATCACTGGCATTACACCAAACAGCATGTCAGGTAGTAATAGGAATGTAATATTATTTTATTTGTGATTAGCTCATCTCTTGGGCTCTGAGATGTTCTAATCTCTGTCCTCCCATCATCACCCAGTTTTCTTTGGAGCTCTATCCTTTGGTTTATTTACTCTCTCTCTGTAATTGAAAACTTTACTGCTGATCACCATGAAAAATTTTCAGTGCTTAAAAATAAATGATCCATTTTCCACCCCTTCAGTGCATTTAGTTTCTCTGACTGTAGGAATATAATGTGAGGTTGAAATGTGGATGAGGAGGATGAGGGTGACCCAGGGTGTTACCTAAATGCCTGATCTACAGATAAAAAGCAATGCTGGGATTTCTGTTCAGAAAAGTGCCAGAAAAACTGCCTAGTTCTTTGCACTGCCTATTTTAATGACATTCTGTTCCAAATTCCGGGTGCAGCATTGCACAGAGAGGTCAGTGGTGCCCATTTCTAACAGCAGAATGGTGCAACATAACAGCCTGAGATGACATTCTCCTGGAAAATAAGAGAGCTATGTGCAAAAATTTCAAGCAGGAGACACATGTAACTCGTCATTTAGGGAGCAAGGCTTTGTGGTTCTGATTAAACACAGGTTTCCATGTTCTCCCTGTCACAGATGCACACACATGCACATACTCTAACTGGATAAAACTGTAAACAGTAAATTAAGGATATGATTAAAAATTAAACAGCCACTGCAAAAACCATCAGTAGTAAATGCTTATTAACTTACACATAACAGCATGCTGGTGTGATAGCTTCAAATTGCCTGCTGAAATTGATTTGCAGCAAATAAGGCCAGCTTTCTGAAAGGCTCTTTCTGGGTTTCAGTAATCAGACCCTCGGCTCTGGTTGCTTGGTTTTTCCTTCACCATTTTTGCCAGCCTTTTAAAAGTAGCTGATAATGTGCATGACTTTCTTTAACTACAGTGGGTGATGTACTTAATCCTTTACTTCTGCTGCTTAGCAGAATGAGTCAGTATGGGTCTGATCATGCATTGCAAGACTTCTGTGGTTTGCTTGTGTTTTTGCAGGGCTTCACCAGAGTCCCTGTCCATTCTAGGACCCACCTTGCTGGCTGTTTATGTATACGCTGCATGATAAGCTGAAGGGCAAAGCTGATTTGTTCAAATTCACCTGCCCTTCTATACTAGTTTGAAAACAAACCAGCAGGAGATTCCAAATCAGTACTACAATTAAATAGGAAAATTAAAATAAAGGCAGAAAACACTATCTTAAACTGACAGAGTCAGGATACAACCTGACACCCTGTTCATCAGGGTGGTGGTAGCAGTCCAATTAAATGGTGGCTGCAGTCCTGTTGAGGTGACAGATGTGGTTCTGTTGAAGCAGTGATCCTATGGAAGAGTCTGGTCTTCCTCTGAAGGTCCAGTAGTGGTTATGTAGCTCATGTCATCTGGGAATCCAGTAGGTAAGGCTGCTCATGGTGTTCCAAACCTCAGATTATATCCAGGTAGGAATGCTTGGTTCCTCCCCCTGGGTGGAGCATCTCACAATGGGATGATGTAATTTTATGAGCCATGCAGTGGGACTTGATGGCTCATTAGCATACGATATCCCCTGGAGGGAGTTATCGGGGATGTCATGGAAGAGATAAAAAACACTGTCCCTCCTGGTTTTAACAGGTTATGAGGATAGAATGATAGAATACATACTTTTGGTTACATCTTACATTGTAACCTAACTGGGATCTCCAGACCAGCTCCACCTGGCAATGTGTGGCAGAGGCTGCAGTTTCTGGAAAGGGCATCCCTCCAACTCCATAGGCCCTTTACATCTCATATCTCATCTCATCTCATCTCATCTCATCTCATCTCATCGATGCCCTACTCTTGCATGTCCTGCACATGGAGTCCAGTGTATTGGACGACAAGTTGTTTGGCCATGCTGCTTTGTGAGAATTAGCATGTTTCCAGCCAGAGCAAGGGATTCTCATGAGAACTTTAACAGCCTGGATTGTACACCAGCAGCTCAATGCTAGCTTTAAATGTTTAGGGGAAAGTTGAAACAAGATTTAAAAACCTTTCAAAATTTGGACTAATCTGGAGGGGCAGAGCAAAGCAGAATCTTTTCTGGTGAGATCTGACTCCTTGGATATTTGCTTTTCAGGTAGGTTCCGTAATATGGTTATTTGACCAGTATATGCTATAAAGGAGGCTTTGCATACTTATTTCTTACATTCATATGGCTGAAACTGAGGGCTGCTCTCTCTAGAAAGCAGCTGAACTTTTTTCATGTCACCTGGGGTTCCTGTGTTCATTTAGGCTGGAGACCTCCTTCCCTGCCAGTCAAAATCAAGAAATGAATGGGTGTTTCTTGAGTGAAAGATAATTATAGTCTGCCCAGTATCAGAGGGTTGTATATATCCTGTAAAAAAAACTTTAATTCTGCCTTCCTGTGAGAAAGTAGCACATCCCCTGAATCGCTGCCAAACCCCTTGAATGTGGCTGCAGGTGGCTGAAACGTGACTTTTGTTAAAGCACTGCTGGAAGATGATTTCTGTCATTAACACCTCAGCCCTCTCAGCTGTTTCTGTGCTTGTTCTGCTCCCGCTGCTGTGGTCCATATTGGAGCCATGCAGTGGGTGGCTCTCTGGTAGCTGCCAGTGTTGTAGCTCAGCATTGGCTGCAGCCACGCTCTGGCGAGCTGGGCAAATGGTGGCACACACTGGAGCAGCTGTTGTCTGCTCAGGGTCGCCTTCAGTTGTTTAGACCACTGACTGTGTTTTGAGGGATATACAGGCTGCCCTGATTGGTGTATTTACAGTGTGAGTTTCTGCAAGTAGAAGGGAAATAGTGTGGGAAGGGATGCTGTGGTTCTGAGAAAGGACACAAGGGGTGAAAACCAAGTCTGAAATGCCGAGTGAGGTGCCTGCAGCTGCTGAGTGCCACAGCAGGAGCCAGTATCCTGGGCTAGGTAGATTCAGTATTGGCTTCATTGTTGTTTTCTGGGTTTTGTTTCTTGACTTTGCCAAGGCCTTTCCAGTACAGTTACATAGCTGTATCACCAACCAACTCTCATGCTGTAGGAGTAGGGAGAGGAAGCCACAGGTACACAACGTGCCCAGGTGGAACACAGGGAACAAGGTTGGAAACCCACTGGCTTAGGCTGGTAGAACTGAATTGCAGTCAGCAGCAGAGGGAAACCTCTGGAGAGTGGTCTCTAGTGTACAGAATACCACTGGGAGCCATTCTTTTTCTTCTCAGTGTCCTGAAGAACAGATGGATCTGACATGTTTATAGCTGTAAGCTGTCTTGTTTTATCAGCACATCAGATCTAGGTACTTGACAGATGTGCCAAACAGAAAATAAAATCCATCCATGCCCAGAGTTATGTATCTTAGCATCTGTGTTTTCTATTTTGAACTGTTCTCTTTATTGCCCAACTTAGCCTGTATAAAAATTAGGGGGAATTTTCATTTATAATTAAGGGAAGATAGAGAAAAATAAGCTATTACAAGTGCACACCAATTTGTGAGCTTTAAAAACGTGGTTTGACACATTCAGCTTTTTGGTTCAGAGCTATGTCTGAGATATCAAAAATGTCAGATTTGATGCAAAGAGGCCAGGTTGAACCATACTGGCAGTAGTGAAGCAAGATTCATATGTTACTGATTGAATAGCTTGATATTTTAAAACCTGTGTAACAATTGCAAAAAGAAAATGAAATAAAAGCTTTTTGAAGCCAGCAACTTGTTTGCTCAAAAGTTATTTCAACATAGTTCTGAATATTGAAAGATGATTTTATTTACAACTACCCCATTACTGTTTCTTCCCCTCAGTATCACTTGGATTCTTTGGGGGATGAGGAAGCAAGTGCTTCTCTGTCTTTTTTCACAGCAAATTCTCTGTCATGGGTTAGTTTTTTTCTTCCTCTTAAAAAAAATATAAATAAAAGGACTAAAAATTGTATTAACATACTGCAGTGTTTCCAACAGTTGCAAACTGTGCAGTGCAAAGTGGGTATGAAATATTTAATGTGATTTTAAATTAAAACTGTGCTATATATTTGCTTTTTTTTTAAAGAAAAGTACATTGGATTTATTTGAACTTCAGACAGGAGAGTAAAGTTAGATCATACAGGTTCTTGTAATTACTTAAATTTCTATTTATCCATGTATAGCAGTGGCTGCTGCTGAAATGTAACGGAAGTCAGACAACAGACTTGGTGAAAGTCACTGGTTAAACACCTGTTGTTGAAGAACTAAACTTTTTCTGCTTCTGCAGGTGCAGAGATAATATCTTTTTCGTGTTTTGTTCAGCTATTTCAGTTCAGTGACTAGTTCATTCAAAAATAAGAAACCACTTGGGAGGAGAAAAAAAAGCTGAAAAGCCTGTTTTCCTCTTTGAATCTATAAACAAAATCTGTGTGGTAGAAGATGTCATCTACCAGTTCTATGCTCTTGAGAAATATGGCAACCAGAACTGTCATGCAGTTCACCAAGGTAGTGCTTCCTTGATTAATGAGACTGTTTACTTAAAAGTTTAATGATAAGCTTATTTTTGTTTCGATTTTGTAGCTTATTTGGAAAATACTGTTCTTCAGCATTTTTATTGCATTTCACTTTCACACTAACATCTATTTTATAACTAGAAGTTAACATGAATCACAAATAATAAAAAAAATTACCTAGGATAATCTATCATTACCCATGTCCAAATATAATGAAAGTATAAGGAATGGAAATCAATCATGAGTCGTGTGAAAATGCAAATCATGTAAATAAATACGTGTAGGTTGTATTAACTGAGTAAGAAATGCCATACTTATTTATATGTGCTGTCTTTAGGTTTATGTCAACAAACTGAAACATTCACTAACATTTGTTTTCTACTGCCCACAAGCTTAAGACAAGTCAGTCACAGCCAGCACGGCTTCATGAGAGGAAAGTCCTGCTTGTCAAACCTGATTTCCTTCTGTGACAGGGTATCTCACCTAGCTGGTCTAGGAAAGCCAGTAAAATGTAATCTTTTTAAAAAAACCAGAGCTTTTAGATACTGTTTCTTACAGGTTCCTTCTGGACAAAATGTCCAGCTTCTTCAGAATAATTGTGTTATATGATGGGTGGGCAACTGGCTCACAGGTCAGGCACAAAGGGTTATAGTGAATGGCGTCACATCAGACTGGCAGTCCCTCATTAGTGGGGTTCCACGGGGCTCCTTACTTGGCCCTGTGCTCTTCAACATCTTCATTAACGACCTGGATGCAGCACTGGAAGGAATACTATGTAAGTTTATTGAGAACACTGGATTGGGAGGAGCTATTGACTCTTCCGAGGATAGAGAGGCCCTGCAGAGAGATCTTGACAAATGAAAGGACTGGGCAGTGACCAAGTGTGAAGTTTAACAAGGGCAAGTGCCGGATTCTGCACCTGGGATGGGGCAGCCCTGGCTGTCTGTATGAGAGGCTGGAGAGCAGCACTGTGGAAAGGGACCTGGGGCTCGATGGAAAGATGAACATGAGTTAGGGGTGCCCTGGCAGCCAGGAGGGTGAAGCGTATCCTGGGGGCATCAGGCACAGCATTGCCAGTTGGGCAAGGCAGGGGTTTGTGCTGCTCTGCTCTGCGCTTGGGCAGCCTCACCTTGAGTCCTGGGTACAGTTTTGGTCACCACAATATAAAAAAGACATTAGGCTGTTGGGTAGTGCTTTGCTGAAAAAGACCTTGAGGTCTTGATAAACAACAATTTAAATACAAACAAGCAGTGTCCTCACTGCAAAGGGGGACAAGAACATCCTGGGCTGTACAAGCAGCAGGTCCAGGGAACCGATTCCCTTCCGTTTGGCACTAGCCCGATGACATCTTGAGCAGTCAGTCCAGTTCTGTGCTCAGCACAGGAAAGACAATGGCAAACAAAATTCCATGGAGTGAGTCCATGGAATAGGTCCCCAAGGCAGTCAGGGTCTGGATCACATGATACAGGAAAACAGGGTGAGGGCTGGATATGTTCAGTCTGAAGACAAGGTTCTAGGGAGTCTTACATCTGCAGCAGTGTGTTGGGGGAATGGAGAAAAGGCAGAACCAGACTCTTTGCAGAGGCACACAAGATCAGATCAAGAGGCCATAGATCAAAGTTGTAATGCAGAAAATTCTGACTAAATATAAGATGGGGAGAAAGAGTGATGGAACAGTGGAATGGCCCAGGGAAGGTGTTGATCTCTGTCCTTGTAGATATTCCAAACTCGACTGGACACAGCCCAGTACAACCTGCTCTAGGAAGTTGGACTGGAGACCCTCCAGAGGTCCCTTCCATCCAGCACAATTCTGCGATTGACAGGTGCCAGTGTGTGAGCTAATTGCCCACTGTGGGTCACTCTAGGAAAAATATGAACCATGTGAGATGTTTCATGTGATTTTCTTTAGGTGTTTACTACAGTGTAAGTTGAATCTCAGTCTGGGAGAGTCTGATCTCTTCTCTGGCGTGACAGGCTGAATACATGCGTACCCTTGGTCAAGTGAATCTTGTCCAGGCTGTCTAATAAGAGTTAAAATCTAAAGAGGATTACTTTTATCTTTGAGGGCAAAGGAAATTAGTGAAAGAACTTAGTTTATGCTTTATTCTGAGTCATCAGAAGAAAGTGGTTGAGAATTTGAAGATAGAAGACAATGTGAGTAAAAATGATCACAGAAGAGTTTCTGATCTGGAGGAAAGGAAGGAATGAGTAAAAGCAGCTGAATAATGTCAAAGGACTTTAAAAGAGCTTGTTCCTTTGAACTTTGTAATTGATAGGTAAGGGCTAGGAAGGGAGGAAGAAGATAGTTCAAGGGAGCTGACAGGTTTTTGGAAGGCAAGATTCTATAGACATGGCAGCAGACTGTTCCACTGAAGAAGGAAAACACAAAATGTCACAAGTACTTCAGGCTCTCTGCAGTTACTTGAAAATCAAGAATTCTATGACTAATGACAACAGGACAATGCACTGCTAAAGGAAAAAATTAAAAATTAACACTAACAGCTAGTTCAGTGAATGACAACTACAATGGGTATTAAAATTCAGGTTTTTCAATACTACAGAAATAAGGGAAAGATTTAGGAAGTTAGAGTTGTGTTACTTTGTGGACAATTAGAGGAAAGCTGGTCATGAAGAAGAGGATGATCACCAGCCTTTCTTGGATTCAGTTTTCCCAAACAGGCTAATTGTGATGGGATGCTTGGAGCAGTGTAAGTTAACTTGCACTGAGAGAAAAGAACACAAGCTAGAATGAGGGACAGAGATGAAATAATGGAGGGAAGCAGGACACAGTCAAATCACCAGGGTCACTTGAAAATGACCCTTGTGTGCCTCATATGAGACCATCCCTGAACGTTAGCTTTTGTCTTTAAGAACTTGTGAAGGATGAGAAAGGGCAAATTAAAACATGAAAATGAGGAAGCCTGTCAGCTTAACTTTGAGACATGGTGAAATGCTTCTGAAAATTATTAATTAATTTGTAAACACCTAGAGTTTGATAAGCTCATGGAAAAACAGTGTGGATTTATTAGGGAAAAAAAATGTGTCAAACCTTTCTAATTTACTTTTTGAGTAGAATAAGAGGTGTAGAAGATAGAAATAGTAGGCGTGTCTTTAGTACAGCTTTTGGCAGTGTTGTGGAAAGCCATGTAGCCTTCTTACAAGTAAACAGGTTAAAAAATCATCTAGGTGAGGTTACTGTGAGGCAGGTGAAGGACTCCTTGAAGTACTGTGTTCAAGGAGCAGTTATTGTTTGCTTGGCAGATGGGGAAGCAGTCTGAAGTGCAGTGCTGCTGTTGTTACACTCTGCCCCAGGTCAGTGCTGCTCATGGTTTCTTTGGTGTCTTGAACAATGGGCTGGAGAGAGCAGTGTGCAAGGGACTAAAAGCTCCAGTAGGCTTTGGATGTTGTGGAGGTGAGGTTTAGAGTCCTGAGGAGTCTTCATAAAATGCAGAAACGGTTAAAATTAGTAAGATGGGAATTCAGCAAATACAAGTAAGGCCTTCAGTGAAGTGTTTTCCCCAGGAAGGGAAAACAAATGCGTGTACGCAGGCAAGGGATATCTGAGTAAGTAACAGTGAGAGAGCATGTGATGTTGGGATATCACAAGCTGAATATGAGTCATGCTATGATATGGCTGGCAGAGAAAATGGGGAAGAAACCAGACTTCAATCTAAGTCAGAGTCTTGTGTGTAAGCCATAGGACATCCTTCACTCCTTTCTGCTGGCTGTCTGTCGCTCTGCTGGGATAGTGTCCAGAGCTGGCTTCACACCATGGAACAGTATAGACAAACTAGAGGGTGCCAGAAAAAGAACAGTAGGAGTGAGCAGAGATTTAGAAAAGACCAGTGAGAAAATATTGAAAGAGTTGGGTCCAGGATGCAGGGACAAAGATGGAAAGAGAGTCAATCTTTGAGGTATATTAAAGGTTTTTTAATATAAAATCATAGGGTGCTTTACCATACCATCTCCACCTAACCAAAGGTAAGAGGAAAAGGAATTAGTTGAGTTTGCACCTAGGAAGATTTAATTTGAGTATTAGAAATGTAGCATAAACATATTATGATGGAGTATTTGGGGGAACTGCAGTAGATTGGTAGGTGTGAGGAGTGAGTAAGAGTCACCTTTGTGGATATTTGTCTTTGCCTCGAGTGAAGGGGTAGACTAGATGATTTTTTGAAGTCCATTTCAGTTCTCTCTTCAGTCCACTAAAGGAATATTCAGAATAAAAATGTAAAACAAGAGTAAAACTGATTTAAACAAAGGGTTCCCTCCTGTTAGTTTAAACTGTGATTATATTGAGCATTTCAAATACTCCTGGTTTAAATTAATCCCTTATGTTGCTGTGCTAGTATCAGCTGTTTAGGGAGGTCTTTTAAAATGCCTTTTTATTTATTAAAAAAAATTATTCCTTGGTGTCATAATCTCTTTGAGTATGAGTTATACAAGTAATGATGAAGAGACTACAATGTTCTTAAAATTGTTGTCAGGTATTTGGTGAATGCTCTAGTATTTCAGCAAATTGGCTGAATCCATACTGTAAAAACCAGACATTCTGTGAGACGATATGTCCAAATAAATGCCAATTTCTTAAGCATGTAACACTCGCATGAAGAAGTATCTGCCCTCTAAAAATGAGGTGCTCTCCAAACACACAGCTCATCCAGACAGTAGGCTTGTTTATCTTACTTTATCCAGTGTTGTACTGGTGACATTAATTCAATGAGGAGACCAAAATGGAAGCATGATAGTTATTTTTCATGTTTGATTTTCTTCTCTATGAATTTAATATAAAGATGTTTATGTTAAGCTAATTATACTTTGGCTTTTTGTTATCTGCTGCTGGGTGAAATCATGTAGAAGGATTATTTTTTTCCCTGCAGAATGGAACATTTGACCACAGATGCCATTTTTTACATTAGATAGAGAACCTTGCTGTCTATTACTGCAAGTGATTTATTAGTTACATAGGTCACACTGAGGAACAGTGACTAGCCAACAGGACACAGAAATCTCACCACACAATGCCTGCAGCATCAAATTATATTTGATACTTAATATTAACCCAAACTGTAAAATAAGACTTAAACAAACAAAAATCCTCAAAAAGGAAAGCCCAAAAGAAAACAGAAACCAGAGAATTTCTGGGATAAATTTTCTTATTACAGGAAATCTGTGCTGATCAGAGTGTCCAAAGCTAGGGAAAAGCTTCTTTTTGCCCTTCTACATTCTGCTGTGCCGAGCTGTCCTGCTTCCTCTGTCTTTCTCTGCACATATGTGCCACCCACCTAAGGAAACAAATAGAAATGACTGGTCCCAGTGTGGTACTTCAGTCCTTCAAGTTGATTCTGGCCAGGAAAATTTCTTGTGAATAATAATAGTATATTCAAACCCCCAAAACCTGTGCTTCTCTCAGTGTGGGGGGCACAGGGTCACCTGCTGGCACAGGAGCCCTGTCGTCCACTGAGCTCCATTTAGCCAGAAGCCGAGCACCTTTCATCTGGGAAAAAGGATCCTTAACAGCCACAGCTAAGGATGTTTCTGACTGGGATAATGTATTAACAGCAGAGATGAAAGAGTTAATTCATTTTTCCATCCATAATTTTTTTCTTTGTAGAACTGATTTGACACAGTCTAGTGGGGTGCTGTTACTGAAAAATTGAAGCACCAGGTGTGATTAAATAAGATCACACGTTTCATTCCCTCTTTAATTTCACATCATCCTTCAGCAGCTGTACCCTTTGCTTTCTGATAGTTGGAGAACACATTGCTTTTACAGCAGGCAGCTTGCTGCATTGGTAGCGTGCACCATTGGGCTGTTGTGAATCAAATCTATTTGTGCACACAAATTACTTATTGTTTGATGGGCCAAACTTATCAATCTATTTATTTCTCAAGCAGAAAATACAGAGTGCATTTGGGTAATGGAGACAAACCTAGCCTGGCTCCTTGGTATTTCCTGATGTTCATCCATGCAGCAGAACATGTTTCATTCCACTGCAAAGAGAGTAAAAAGGGTAAAGACAATGGTGTACTTGAGATCTTTCTCCTGTTTCTACGAATCATAGCTCTGTAGGGTCTGATGAAGTCACCTGCTTTGCTGAGACTCTGTGGCCTGCCACTGACACAAGGAGGCTGAACCACTGCCGTCCTGGCCACTGCAGAGCAGTAGCGCTGGCGCAGTGCAGACATTGTACCCTTGTCCCTTTGCTGCTGCATCAGAAGGGTGGCACTGAGGCCACACTGGCTATTTGCAGTTAGAACATGATGCCACAAAAAGTAAACAATCAGGTTTTTAACTGTCCTTTGCTTTAGAAGAGTGTTCCTATGTAAAACTGAAGCGGATCCTTAGAATATTGCTGGTAGTTATTCCAGGCAACGTTTCCACTTACAGACTTTGGCTGGCCTCACTTGTCAGTCAAGAGCAGCTCAAAACAAAACCATTTATCTTCTAGTTTTTTTCATTTCTTGGAAAAACAGGGATTTTTCTCTAATACTCCTCACACTGTTTGTTGCCTGCAGTAAAAAAAAGGTTGTGCAGAAGTGACAGTGGTCTGGTCTGAGATGTTCCAGTGCAACTCTGCCATAACAAATCCAAAGAACAGAAGTCCATGCTCTGTTGTGCATCAGTTGAATCTCATGTGGTGTTGTCCTGTGGTGTCAGCTCCAAGGCATACAATTCACAGGAACACATGTTTGGGTGTTTCTGAGGAGGACTGCTGCTGTAGCTTTGGCTCTGTATTCTCCTCCTGCATCTCTGGGGCTGCACTCCATTTATTTCCTGCTGCACTCAGTGGTGATATTTGTACAGCTGTACAACTGTGGTGTTCTGATACAATGTGCTGACCCTTCCCAGCAATTCTGAGCAGCCTTTGGCTGTTGCCTATTTATAAATGCCACTGTGCAGCAGTCTTGCCTGTCCTCCACCACCCTTAGCCCCCTGTGTAAAGCAGCCAGCTTTGTTTTCCGAGGACTTGTCAAAAATGCATCCATCAAAATTAAACAGATTAATTAAACAAGTAAAAGAGTACCTGAATACTAGAGCTCTTTTATTTGCAAGTAAACAGGGTTTTTTATGCTGTAGCATTATTTCAACATGAAAGAAAAGAGATGCCAGGGGACAGTGACAGAAGAAGTTTGGAGGTTCTAGGGATGCATCTGGGCCTGTGTTTCAGTATAAATAATGGCTATGAACACCTGTCCCTTCTTAAGTTTGATCCTGGAAGCAGCATTGGGACCAGCTCATTTAATGTCTCCTTTTCTTAAATTGAACTCTGAAGATAAAACTGGCTGCCTGTAAATGCAAGAGTGTCCTTAAAAGTGAGCTGGCATTTATGCAAACTTGACTGTAATCTGTGAGAGAGCAAAACTTAAAACTCCATTGAACTCCAAAGGAAATACTTTTTTTTTCTTTTCATTAGTAGACCAGTCTTCTTGAAGATGGAGAAAGCTGCTCTGACCTTTGTTCCCCATGTGATAGAGACTGAGCATCACTGTTTCATCCTGAGTTGTCTAAAATTTACTGGTTTTAACACAAACATTATTATTTCTTCACTGTGTATTCACATATATACAAAGGAAGTGTTTCAAAAGGTGAAATTATAGTTAAGTAATTGCTTCTTGTTATGCTGAGGAATGCTTAAAACTATTTTTTGAGGTCACAATGAAGGGTTTAAGGGGATCTTTCAGATTGTGAAAGTTACTCAGTAATGTCAGCCTAAAGTTTTTAAAAATACAGTGTTGACCCCCTTCAGAAATAATGAGGTTTAAAAGGAGCCCACATTCTGCTCTGGATGTTTTGGAAGGTGGAGTCTATAGCCTATTCTTGGTTTGAGGCTGAAGCATTAAACCTTTTATAAACCCTAAATAAACATTTTAATGTCATTCCCTGTTTTGCAGAGCTGTTGCTTTAAGGAAAATGCTAGATTAATGCTGGGAAAGTTGGCAGTAGCCCTTGCTCCTTCTGCCAGTGCAAAGCAAGGTGTTACTTTCCCTACTGCTTTCCCTTCTTTTCTTTAGGGGAACGAACTTCTTTCTCTACCTCAAAAAAATGAATGCTTTTGCCATCAGTGCTGCTTTTCCATCAAAGTCCTTTAAAGCAGCTCTTTTCCTCTCCACATGCAAAGCAGCCCTCACTCACACCTGCTCTGTGATAGGATCCTTCTCCCTGAGGAGAGCACAACATCTGTTTTATTTCCTCTGTGGAGAAAGAGAGAGATGCTCTCAAGAAATTCTTCTCCTTTCCTGCTGGCTAACAACAAAAGAGATTTTTAAAGCATTTGGTGTTTCTGGAGAGAGGAAAAGCCAGTAGAGTACTAGACAGGAAAAAACAGCCATGGAAAAATAAATTGAACATAATTTGAGCTATAATTAAAGGTCCTAAAAAGAAGTCGAACTGCCAAGCTGGAAAGAAAAATGTGCATCTTGAAATAAAGTACCTTTATGGAAGGGTGTGCTTGGGATTACAGTGTAGGACTGCTCTTCAGGCTCTAAATCTGTTCTGAGCATCCTGGGTGATACCAGACCAGAAACTTAACCCTTATTTGTTTTGATGGTCCATATGTAAAATGTGGTGGTATTGTGAGTTCTGGTGTTTCGTAGTGCTTGAAAACACAAGGAAATGATAGAAGTTACCTAAATAGAAGCAGCTGTGCCATTGCAGTGATGGCAGTTTTGTGTGTATGATACTAAGAAGAGTATATCCTTTAAAGTGTGGGAAGCATTGTGAAACAGTGTATAACTGCATCCCTGCGGAATCAGTTTGTTGTTAGCATAGTGCAACCTGCAGCTTCAGTAAGGGGCCTACTTGAGAATGAGTTAAAAGGTGTAAAGTGAAAGAGTGCTTCATGGAACAGCCCTGTGCTCTGCCTGCTGATGCCAACCATGCACGTTGCACAGATTTTGAAAGCAGCAGATTTTGTTGTGTACAATCCACTTGCAAGTTAGAAGCCAAACTGAAACCAAAGGCTCTGAGCTGAGCTGTCTGTGGTCTGGATGGGGGAAGATTTCACATCTCTGTGGGTGCTTCTGCTGTGGCATATAATAAGAAGCTGAGATCAGTTGGAGATAGGGGACTCCTGACTGCTGCCTGGAAAATCCACATGTGCGGCTTTGAGCTACTAAATAAGCATTGCAACCTACCAAAGCTCCCATTTGTGATATGGTTAGAGCTGGTGTCATATAGATAGCTAGTTCCATCATTCATAAATTCTTAAACCCATACGAATAAATTCAAAGATTTTTATCTTTTAAGTTGACCCAAAACTCCTTAAACTCTCTTTTGTATTTACAGTTTAATACTTCAGCCACTGACAGCATCACCAATTTGAACCCAGCACATCTGGATTTTTTGAGACTAATGGAAAGTCTGTAATATTCTGCAACTTCTTCCTGCAGTACCAATCAAAATAAACCAAAGATACTCTGTTTTTACTACTGGTATCAAAACTGTCTCCAAATCAGTATGGAAATGTGTTTGGAGGAAAAGTAAGATGTAGATTTCAGTGGCATCTTGGTTTAATCTTTGTATAGCTACAGTAGCAAAAATGCCCCTTCCTTGGTGGTTATTATATGTTTGAGGGGCCAGTACAAATAACATTTTCAGAGGTGTCAGAGTAGGAGATAGTTGTTAGTAGTGTTTCAGGACCCTCTTAATTCACCAAGCATATTCTCTGTACGTGTTTCTGCAGATCAGTTAGAACAGCCTTCTGTGTTTAAAAATTCACCTACCAATATCACAACTTAGAAGCAATCTTGCAACATGGTATTTGTCCTAATCTGATGAATTTGGAACACATGCTGTGGTTTAAAATAATCAGACTTTTAGGTCCATTTGCTGTAACATTTCCACAGTGTAACATTTGGGCCACTGGTGACAGTTCTATCCTCTCTCCAATGCTCATTGTGATGGCCATATACATTTCCCAAACCTACCATTCGCTTCCATTATTAGTTGTGTTTGTTACTAGAGGAAGCCACCAGATTTCCACCATCACAACCTACGTCCCTCACTGAGGACAGTATAGCTTGTGGATACGCAACAAAGAACTGGGGAGCGGAAACACTTGGGAAAAAAAAGAAGGTAGCAAGCAAAGAAACTCTTACTGCTGGAAAGAGATTGGTTGAGTTGTAGCAGAAGTAATGAAGTGTGAAATGTGCTATTCCCAACCAGTACGCCATGCTGCTTTAATTTACAGAATATATAATTATACAACATTAACATTCTGGTACATCAGTCTGTGACAAAAATTGAAATGAAAATAGCAAAATGCATGAATCTATTTTTAAGACAACTATTGAATAATGGTGGATAAGACTACAAACTTAAATAATTTTCCTGATTTTATGATTATGTCTTTATTATTCTTTGATTTTGTGCCCTGGTAAATCTTTGCATACTGTTGCAAAACCACTTAGTTTAGTAAACCTTTACTGAACACTTACGGAAATCCTTCCAGCATACATTGAACCCCACCCAAGAAGATGTGCTTCAAAAATCAGATTAACTTTTATCTTTCTAGCACTCGATAATAATTTATACTAAGGCCACAGACAACCTAGAGGGTACAGAGTGCATATGCACAGACCTGGTTGGGTCAAGAGATGACCTTTCTGAGTTCCTGTCTCCAGAGGAAGAAGCATTGTTTAGTCACGGAGATGCTAACAAGGCGGTGCTGAGAGACAAACTAATTTTGGTAGCTTCATGCAGAAAAAGAAGCCCCTCTGAAACTTAATGACCTTCTGTAGGGGAAAAAGGCTTAAGGCATGAAGATACAAGCAGAAATCAACAAGGCTGTCATCTGGGACAGAATACAGAAAAAGAAACAACTGGAATACACCATATGTTCTAGTTAACTAAAAGTTATTATTTTGACATAGAAGCACAGTTGACAGAGTAGGTAAGGTACAAAAACATCACTGTATTTAAAACACAGCTCTTGATCCTTCACAAGGAATAAAATGGGATTTTTAGTAATGAATGCCCAATGTCTAGATGTGTTGCGTGCACATCATCAAAGGCATTGAATCAATGCAGCACTAAATTCTCAGAATCATGAAATAGTATATTATATGCAGGAGGAACCTGGGGAGCATAGTTAGAGGTTGTACTGAATCTGGGGAAGAGGGATACATTTCTGTCAAGAACAACAAGAAACTCTCATTATTGAGACTATTTTGAGGCAGATAGCCAGACTTCTATGGTTTTGGGGGTGTAATACTCAAAGAGGTGGACAGTTTAGAACAGCTGTTCTAAAACTATTTAGAATATTTTTATGAAGGAATCGCTTTCTTACATGTTCAAATTTTGTCAGAACTCATACAAGAATGGATGGCAGCATGACATGGGGATGTTTCTTAGGAAAAATGTCTAGAAAACAGAAACCCAGATTTTACAGGCCATGTAGTCCATCCCTTTGCATGGAAACAAAATCAGTGCATAGAATTTGTAATTTTGTCTGGAAGATGGATAGAATTACTTATAGTTTGCAATATTAATGGTTTGATAGCATATCACAAATGTCAGTTACAATACTAAGTGGACACATAATGTACCAACCATACAGTTATTGAAGGACATGATAATGGGATGGTAATTTACTCAAATTAATTTGTATGTCACCAACCCCTGGCCATGCACTTTGGTGCTGATCAAAAGAAAAAAGTTTATTCTTACAGCAAAGACAGTGCTGCAGATCTTCAAGAATACAAGCCTTTGTGCTGATCCTGAGCACGTGACTCAATGACATTTTTCCTATACCACTGGAGGGACTTCAGTACTGGAAGATGTCTTAATGCAGAGATGGGGATATTGTGCCAAAGCTGTGACTCAGAGAATGAGTTGCTGTGGGACTTCTCTAGCTGGTATTCCACATTAGACAGGTGGTGCTGGTCTCGCTGAAACTCCCATTGTGCAAAAGGCTGACAAACACTTTGGACTGACACAACAATAATACCAACTTTTTATGGTACATGTACCAGAGGAATTCAACATATCCCTGAACTAGCTCAAGTCTTTCTATGTTCTATTTAAGGAATATTGATAAAATGGGCCACATTATCACTCAAGTGATTAATATGTAACCTATAAAAGGACCTGGACAGAAAAAATAAATAAAGGAAAAGCTCTAAACCAAACCTATTTTCTGCTCCTATGCTCCTACTGCTGGTTATGCAGAAGCAGTAAACAAGCCCTATTCCCAAAGCTGTGCTGACAGCACTGATGATGGTGGTGCACAAATTAGGAGGTAAACAAAAAGCTGTGTTAATTTCAAGCTCCATTAGANAGTCCTCTTTGGCTCAGGTTGAAATTCTTGTATTTAAAGGCTGATTTCTATTTTAAATCTTGCCTGTAGGTTCTGTGGATATTCAGTTACATTTATAATCTTGGCATGACACATTTGAGGGATCATTCTTTTGAAAAGTGTAATCATCAGATTTCACTGTTTTCTCTTGGCGTAGTATATTCTTGGATCCAAATCCTTGGGCCTGTTAATTTAAATTTTAGGTTTTGTTGTACATCCAGATTTAGTCTGGAAATACATGTGTGTCATTTTGTTATCAAGTTGTCTAGCAGAGGATGACAGGAAGAACAAATACTGCTTTGTATGTTTTTGTTTTATGGTAGTGTGTCACCTTCAACTCCACTCACATTAAATGTTTATCACTTCATGTGATCTTTGCTTTGCATATTAAACTAAGTTTCATATGGCCATGTTAAATTATGTATGGAGACAGAGTTCTGCAGTATGGTGTTGGGAATTATTTCTTCAAACACCAATGCATGTGTGAAGACTTTGGAATATTAACGCAACAGAGTTTGACATTACAGGGCAAAGTTACTCACTAAGTGTTTGAGAAACTGGTGGCCTTACCATGGTCACACATTTTCTGAAAATTATTATTCTTACAGAACTGCTATAGTTATACGCATTTAGTGTAACCTCTTTTGATCAAGAACAGTGTTGTGAACAAAGCTCCTAATGCTTCATCTTCCTGCAGTACCAGGTAGTCATAGCATTTTACTAACACAAGTGCCCCTCTGTAGTGGGCAATAATCTGCTCTACAGAATAGGACCAAGATACAGGGAGTTCAAAGACTATGTTTTATGTACAAAAATGTATTAATGTGATAGATATTTAGATTTGTTTTAAGCCATCTTCCACTAAAGGACAGTCAGTATTTTTGTAGTAGAGTCAGGATCTCTGTGGTAGAGACCACAGATAAGATCCCAACTCAGCAGAGTTTCCTTCCAAACAGCTGCATCTCCTCATTGTCTTTTCAGCTCATCCTTAAGATGCAGCTTGCTTTTGTAATTGATTCCCTTCAGTGAACATTAGCATACTTGTTAAATTGGCCATTTGTGTCCCAGAAATCCCCTGCCTGTCCGGTGACTCACTCAGACCTGCATTTTGCACACCCTGGGGAAGCATGGAACAAGTCATCTCAGTGCTTTCAGCTCCAGGTCCTAAAACTGTTGAGCATCAAATTCAGTCCCCCTTACTGCTTCATTAACTGTCGTTGTTGTTAGGAAAAAAGAGGCTTTTAAAAAGGAAGAAGTCTTAAAGGATGTGTTCTCTCCTGTGGATTGTTTCAACATCTTCTTTGGGGTTTTTTGTTTTTACAAGTTATCAACTGCCTTCTTTCTCCCTGGCTGTGCTGTCCTGCCAACCTTGCCTGCCTACCTCATGTTTCTTAACATAATCCCCACCAAAAGAGGCCTAGTCTGTCTGGTGGTGTTGACATTAAGGCATGAAGATAGCATATGGAAGTCAGTTTACCCATCCGTGGTTGCACTGGGAATATATTGCTAACAGCAGTCAAATCTTGTTTGGCCAGGAAAGGAAGCAGCAGTGATTTGAGGCTGTGTAGAAACCTGATATGTTTAATGCCAGCTTTTAAAAGTTGCCCTGATCTGTTTACTTTCATGTTCATTTTAGCTCCTCAAGTTAATGATCACTCATTTTGAGAACGCGACATTTGTGTGTTTCAGAAAATGATGCATTTGTTTTTCTAGAGACAGTGTTGTCTTCTATCAAAACTTTAGTTATACACAGCCTCCCATCCACTTGTCTGAGGCCAAATACTGCCCCTTGAAATCATGAGAAGCTAATGTCAGTGAATCTTGGGGTTGCTGGCTGGTTTTTGTGTCTGACTGAAAATAAATTAACATCGTGTTGAAGACTTTGTTAAACTATCCTTCATGACATCTAAGTAGTAATGACTTCAGTGAAGCTTGAGGGCAAAGTGCTCACCATTTACTGCTACAGTAATTCCTTCACAAGGTTTTCCTCTCTTGCAGCACAATTAATTTTGCATTTCATTTACTGACATTGGCATGCACTTAGCTTTATAATATTAGTTAAAATTGGTTTATGATGTCAGTTTTATTTTTAGCACGCTGAAAGCAGAGGAATAATTGAAGTGTGCTATTGTACCATTTAGGGCTTGTGGTAGACTTGGAGAGATGAGGATTGCCATTCTTGTTTCAACTGACCTAGAGGAATAACTCCTCTCTTTAACATTTCATTGTAATCTTTCTGATGATACCTCAAAATGTCAGCTTGTACCTCACAGCTTAAGTTAAGGTCCCAAAATAACTTCTGATGGACCTCCGAAGTTTAAAAATTAGGTCTCAGTGATACACACCAATAATATTTTAATATGAAAGGCAATTGAAGTTCAGTATATAATTTATTTTGGTTTAGTTCTTTTTTTCAGTTCAAAGTTATCTCTTGGAACTTGAGTTATAAGTTGTCTCCTGTATGTTAATAGTAATGAGTTGGCTTTGTGGTCTTTTACAGGATACTCTGCTGGTCAAGCAAAAAGGCTTTACCAGACTGTATTCTAATGAAGTCTTAGTAACTTTCTGGGATGAAAGGGAATTAAGACATATTTGGTCTGGAATTTTCTTGCTTGCTCTACGGCATAGTGCTTTGGTTCTAAAATGCCAGTTTTTCTAATTCAAGTTATTTTAAGCTTTTCTATGAAGAAATTATTGCATTAGGAGGTCAGACAAGTACTGATTAAAATCTGGTTTGGGGCTCACACTGACTTCCACAACCTTCCTTAATTCTTGACCTGGAAAAATGGACATTCATAAATGTTTCCTATCAGGAGTGATGTTTCATCAGGAGTTTGAAGGAGGAAGAACACTCCGAGACATCTCCATGTGAGTGGCATCCTATTTGAGTTCCCTTCAGGAAAAATAATGTGTATAGATCATAAGGTTGGCCCCGTCTTTGGAGTTTATGGAACATTTGCCACTGTGTTTGCTTTTCCCTGTGAGATAAAGCAACCACTGGAAAGCATTGAAACTCAGTGTGTTAAAATGCACAACACACAGAGCTCAAAGAACAGCAAGACCTTCATCAGCCGAGCACGGCAATCCATGTGCTGGCCTGACCTTACTCCCACTTTTCCTGTTAGAAGAGCAGGTTATTTGCCAGTCATTCTGAACTCTCACTATGAAACATAGTTTTTCTGCTGGCTTGTATCTAAAAGCTATCTACTTTTATTGCTGTCCCCATCTGAAATATTTCAGGCTAATGAAACAATATGTTTGTTTTTATCTCCAAAGTACTTCATTTCTACTGATGAATGTCATACACAAGAACTCAAATCTAAATCTGAGCGGTTATCTCTGCTAAGCTGCTTTTAAAAAATGAATTAGCTTAGTAAAGAGCTGGCAAATACATGCCAAATGTTTTGTGTGGATCGCTGATGGTGAAGTTTTGTTAAACTGCGCTTTTTCCAAGCAGGTACAAAAATAGCAACTTTGGAAAACATGAAGCTGAGTGCTTTGCACAACTGATGCTATTATGAGACAGCAGGTAGCATTCTTTTTCCCTCTTTCCCCTTTGAAAGCTGAACGTCATCTCGGAAGTGTGAGAGAGACATAGGGTTGATGCTTAATGTAACTGACCGCTCAGGAAATAGGTACTATTTGCTATTTTAAGCATTAGCCAGTAATTAGGATTTGCAGCACCGAGTCTCATTCTCTTGTCATTAATGAGGTCATTAACAAAGATATGATACAGTCTTTTCCTCCTGTTACACATGTAACTGAAATAAGTGAAAACTTCAGACATTTTGAGGCCAGTGTTACACTCTTTATGTACCTGCGTCTGTGATGCCTGTCAGCACAAGCAAAGTGAACTTCTGCAGTATTTGGGATACTGTCCCCTGGAGCCATTGGAAATCTTTTTCACACCTGACTCTTGTGTGCATATTAAACACAAGATGCTTCTCTTTTATTCCAGCCCTTCTTGGACTCGCTCTCTCCCTAACAGCTTTATGGATTAGTGAGGTCATTCCACATTGCTGCAATTCCACTTCTCACCAGCCTTATCTAAATGATGATATCACCTATGCTCTTCCTTGGGAAGAACTCCCTACCACAAAGTCACCCCATGCTCTCCTCAGACCCCACCTGGTGACTGTGTCTTGCTGGCTGGAAGTTTGCCAGCATTTGCACTACTGAAGCATGCTGACTACTTGCTGCCTTGCCGACCTGTGCCTCACTGTTTTCTTGTGTCTCTGCATCTGCTGTTTGTCTTGTCTTTGGGTATGTCTGTACTGGCTTCTGCAGTATGTCGTGGAGAAAGATTACCCAGCCAGGCAGCTTGGAGGAGCCTGCCTGCAGAAGGAGAAGCTTTGTGCTCTGCCATTGTAGCTCCTTTCCTTGAGCCAGCTCATTTAGATTTGCATCACTCTACATGTACTCTATGTGTACATGAAACTCTAGTGCACAGACTCTCTATTTTGCATTGGGATGCACTTGACAAAAGGAGTAGGAGAATATTTCTATTATTAATAGATAATTATGTTTTCACATGAATTGGACGAGCAATATATTTCTACAAATTACAGAGATGTGCTATAAGGACAGGAAAAAACATAGAGTCAAGAATAACAGGTTGGAAAAGACCTCAAGGATCATCTGGTCTAACCTTTCTTGGCAAAAGCATGGTCTAGACAAAATGACGCAGCACCCTTCTCAGCTGAATCTTAAATGTGTCTGATGTTGCAGAATTCACCACTTCCCTGGAGAGATTATTCCAACAGCTGTTTGTTCTCATTGTGAAATACTTTCCTCTTGTGTCCAGTTGGAATGTCTCCAGGAGTAATATGTATCCATTACCTTTCCCCTTTTCCCTGTGACTCCTTGTAAAAAGGTAGTCTCCATCTTCTTTATAGCCATCCTTTAAATACTGGGACACAGCGGTAAGGTTTCCCCTAAGCCTTCTTATCTCAAGGCTGAACAAGCACTTATCTCAGCTTTACCTTTTTTGTGGCCCTTCTCTGGACCCTCTCCAGCCTGTCCATGTGTTTTTTGTGTAGCAGGGACCAAAAGTGAAAGCAGTATTCCAGGTGTGGCCTGAAAAGCAATGAGTAGGGCAGGATAGTGACCTAATCTCTGCTGGGGATGCATATGTTGATGCAGGTCAGCATTCTGTGGGCTTTCTTTGCCACAGCAGCACACTCTTCACTCATATTGAGCTTGTAGTCCGCCAGGACCCCCAGGTCCCTTTCCACAGAGCTGCTCCCCAGACAGACCTGTCCTTGTGTAATTTCATAAGGTTCTTGTTAGCCCACTGTTCCAGCCTATCCAGTCTTCCTGCAGGGTGGCTCTCCCTTTCAAAGTCTCTCCATCTCCCACTCAGTTTGGTATCATCAGCAGACTTCATTGGGGTACAATTTATCCCATCATCCAGATCTCTTATGAAGGTATAAAACATTGAAATGCCTGGGTTTTTTTCCCCACTGGTGTGCTTCTTGTGCCTCATCTGATTTGCCTTACCATTCTTCAGGACACTCATAGTGTATTGTAAGTGTAGCTTCCTGTCACTCTTGCATATCTTACAATAATACAGTTATTAAGAATATGATGTAAGAATTTTAATTTCTGATGTTGCTGCCCAAAGACCATTACAGGATGATATCTTGAAACTGCTGGTTTGGCGGTTCCCTGTCTCTGGAGTGTTTTAATAAATGTGTTATTTTAGAGTACATTTCCACTTTTTTTCTCCTTGATGCTGTTCACATTGGACCTAAGAAATTCCAAACTGCTCTGCAATATTGGTTTTTCTTATTAGCTGGCTAGAAAAGCAAGGGGAGGGGGGGACAAAATACAAAAGTGTGACATTTGAGGGTGTTTTCCAGCCCTTTTAGCTATTATTTTGTATAGCTGTTGTACTTGCCACCCCCTGGTGAGAAAGGCTGCATATGCATGGTAGAAGGCAGTGGCTGTCCTGCAGAGCTTACTTACTAACCAGGGCAAATGGTAGGAAGTGTCTCCAGAGGGGTGCTCTGTGGAGGCTGAGGCATAGAGGCACCAAACCAAAGGCTTTAGGTGCTGGGACCAGAACAGAATGGCAGCTCAAGGTTCCTCCAACCTCCATTCCTGAGGAAAAATCCTCCTCTTGATGGTTTTCAAAACCCCATCAGCGAAACCAGTTCTCTAAGAGTCCTCATGGGCAAAAGCAAAAGCAGTGCCAAGACCAGGGGCTCTCTGCTTACCTCTGCACCACTTGCAGGAGCCCTAATGAGACCTACCAGCCTTTTTCATCCAACCTATCCGCTGAAGACTGGAGGAAGATGTGATTTATTAGCTAGGACCAGGATGGATAGCATCATAAATCTCCTCTAGACAGCAACAATTAAAGTTGCCAGGGCTCTCTGCATTGCCATGTGGAGTCCAGGCAACTCTGACCAGATTTGACTGGCTTATTTTGCTAAATGAGGGTGTTGAAATGACCGTCTGGATTTTATTAATAAGTGTATAAATCTGAACTATAAGGGGGAAGAAGATGAACTGGTGCTAGTATATCTATGACATATACTTAATAATAAAACTTAAACTCTTATACAGCCTGATACAAATTACTTGCTCTACTGCGCCAGTTCTGCCACAGCTACACATTTCATTTTTGTGATATGCTCTGTGACTGCTCCACTACTAAGTGCTGAGAGGGGAGAGAAATAGATAGATAGATGCATCTGGTATTTATAGAGGACTGTTTTAATGGTGCTAAAAAACTGATGTGCTCAGCATTCCTTGCAGCTGCAGTTGTGTTCGTGTCAGTAATCCTATCAGGAGGGTTGCTGGTTTCCAGAGTAATTAGAACCCTGAAGCAAATAAACAGCAAATGAATTCTCCTCTTTTGAAGTTATCTTCTTTTTTTCGATCTTTTAAATAGCCCTTCTCTGGTATAATTATGTACCAGTCATTACAACATTAAAAATAATTTTAAGTGAATGAATGCTATTTTTATTGTTGTTGTTCATTGCTAATTATTATGAACTAATTGTAATTTAGGATAGTCTTCTAAAAGTCTCATTTCATTAGAGATCGGCTACTGACTTAAATTGTTTCCTGCCTTGATCCCAGGGAGGGGCAGGAGCTCCAAGCTGGGTTCATCTAAGTTGTGCTGGTGGCTTACAGCACATCTGGGTGGAACACAAGTTGTTGCTCAAAGCCTTTTTGAAAAACTTCTGCCCTTCTAGTGCTTAAGCCATAGGTTAAATAAAAATTCAGAATACTGTATGCTTGCCACCAGGGAAGTGATGACGGAGATGCTACACGATAATATAGGGAGGTAATAGCCTTCCTATCTGGCTTTTTGTGACTTTTTCTGGTTTGATACATTGTGCCCCGAGCACTCGTTCCTGAAAAGATACTGGCAGGAGTTCAGAGGATACTAACAACCCATGCAGTTGTCTAGGGAGGCTTTGACTCTAAACAGTGGTATCTTCAGCATTTATCTGGGTTATTAATTTTGCAACATTTGTGGCTTTAGTCAGATGTTTTCGATTTGTGCTCACGTATGCTGAGTTACAGTGTATAGGCACTGGGTCATCGTTGTGTACACTCTGTAGTCTGGTTTGCATTTTTTGGCTCTTGTTTTCAAACCAGTTTCAAGATTAAAAAACAGAATAATAAGGGTCACTTACAGCTGCATAAGCAAGTGTACATTAATTGATGTTTCCTAGTAATGAGGTATGAGAATGAAAAGCCCACCCCACCTCTCAGATCCCAGCTTGAGTTTTTAAGATTGGCTGTTAGAAGAAAAATGTCTTTGTACTCACAAATTGCACACATTCAGCTCAGAGTTACTAGCACATAATAAGCATGGAAACATCTAGTGACGCTTTCTTTAATGGACTCATTCTTTAGACTTGAACCACAGCTTTTATAACTCAGATTCTTAAAATGCCTTTTATAATGTAGTTTTTTAAACAGCCTTAGCTTCTGTTGCCCTGAAATGGCAATTCTTTCCTACCAAGAGGACCAAGACAGCACAGCGCTCTGGATGTAACCTGGCATGTTCACAGAAATGCCTGAGAAAGATGATGTGGAGACTAAAGCTTCAGGTGGTTCAAATATTTGTAAACTTCAGTTCATAATGGAATTCAGGAGATATTTCTGTAGCATGACTGTGCCTTGGACTTCCCTCCTTTCCTCACCCTTCCTGCAGTTATTTTTGGGTGAGAGATTTATAGCAAAAGAGCAAATTGCCATGTTAAATCTGAGCTCAACTTGCAAATCAGTCATCACTGAGCAGGACCAAATATACCCAAATACATAGGGGAAAGATAAGCCAAATCTGCTAATGCTTAAAGTCAATGCATCTGTGATAGAGCTCATAAAAATCTCTAAGGAGAATTACGATATTGAGAGTTATGATTACTTTATGCTTGAATGAAAGCATCCCCTTGTCAGTGTGAGGGACACAACCTCCTACACAGTGACTTCATTCTTTAGGGTGATTTATCTTAATTTTCCTCAGTGTTTCCATATTTTGAATTGGAGTTCACGTATGCTGAATTATAGTGTATAGACCTTGGGTCATCTTTTTCTGAACCCTATATTTTATCATGCCTTTTTTACCTTTTGGCTTTGAAAGGCTTTGCTGGAGGAAAGAATGTAGTTTTGTGCTTGTGATATATCTCAGAAGCTGTTTAGATAATGGTTCCTTGACAAGGAGGTGCTATGGGGGTGTTTTTTGATAAGTATTTTTGTTCCAATTGTGATAAATTTGTGATGTGTAACAGTGAAAATAAACCCCCCATAGTTTCTTTTGAAATGAGCTTAGGAGTGTGCCATCCAAATGCCTCATGCTGTCAGAGAAACCCTTAACACCTACTGTTGCAGACACTTCTGCTGATCCAGGAGTTTCTAAGCCAGGAAAGCAAGATACTTCATAGATGTGTATCAGCCCCCAAAGGAAGAGGGGATACATTTAGAAGAGAAAATTTCCTTTCAAGGAAAAAATGAAATTACTGCAGAAAGTCTTAAAATCTTGTAGTGGTCTGCCAGGCAGCAGGAAGATACCTGATCACAAATGGCACTGTATGTCTGTTACAGGCTTCTGACTGATATCTCAGTCAGCTAGATAGAAGTGAAGATAGAAGTGAAGCAGAGGTAAGGAATCTAATCATTCAAAAAACACACGGTCGCACAACATTATCTCTCTTCTGAGGGAAACTGAACATAGCAGCTCACTTAGACCCATGGCAGGCATGAGTCTAGTAACTAGTTTCCTAGTTCAGAGAAAAGTGAACAATATAGAAAAATATACTCTTAATTCATTTTTTCTCTTAATAACATATTAAAATTTGAACAATTCAGCTGCAATTAATGGGACTAAAAGATAGTTGTAGAAACATAAGCAAGACTGTGATACTGTGCTCCTTGCAATTTTTTTTAATGCTAAATAAATACACTGGTGAGAAAATAGTAATTTGTAGTTATTGCGCCGTACTAAAAAGAGCAGTGTGATAGCCAGTGCCAGGTAAGCCCTCAATGAATAAACCAGTTCTTTATTTCATTGTGCAGTGCGACATTCTGACAGTATAAAAGGAGTGAATTTCAGTGGTGATGTGGGTTCAGTAAAAGACAATCATGCCAACCTGTTCTGTGTTGGTTTTTGGAAGATGAAGAAAGGAGAGGGGAGGGATAGCAATGTCTGTCACAGAGAAAAAAGGCAATGAAATGTGACCCTCTTTTAATTAAAGGGTCCCACAAAGTAATTTCCCCCTTTAACTTGTGATAATATGGTTTTGGCAGGAAGAGTAATGTGAACAAAACACTCTTCTTTATAAGCAAAATCAAGGAGGGCAGGCAAATTGTATTCAGTGGCAATTTGTTGGGGAATTTGTCATTTGTTTTTGAAGAGTGCTTGGAAATGGACAGCAGGAGTGGGGTGTTTTGCTTGTGCCTTATGAATGGCAGCAGCAGTGGGGTTTGAAAAGCTTTTAGAGGAGTCAGGGGATATTTTCCCATGGGAAATTAGAGAAAATACCTGTCAGTTTTAATGGCAACTCATCATTCCAAAAGGAGACTAATGTGCTCTTTGGAAGGATATTTTATCAGCTCGAAGTCCTCTTTGTGGTAACATAAAATAGGGTAAATATAGTCAAGGCAGTGAAATCTTATAAGCATCTCTTCAGTTTGGGGAATTTAAAGAGAGAGCTACACAGGTTCCCTCTGGATTTTTGAACAGGATGTATATAAGTACAAAAATTGTCCTTTTCCCCCCTATTTTGATAGTGTCTGATATATCTATTCCTTATTTTCTGCCCATTTATGACCAGACTAAATCAATATGCTTTGTTTCCCATGTCCCAACCTAACAGTGCTTTCCTTGTGAAAGGACTATTAAGGACTATATGGCCAGAAGAGGTGGGGGCCCTTGCTTTTCCCCCACTGGTTAGTCACACTTTGGTCTGTATCCTTAGAGCTTTTAGAGAAGTGCACCATTCTTTTATATGAGATGTTAGAAAAAATACAGCTGATGTAACTTAATTAGTATATCATGTCTCTCATTGTAGGGTCTGGCCTAGGAAGGTTATTTTATGAAGGTGAAATGCTGCATCTTGTTGAGCAGAGAGGCTAAATGACCCTGAAGTGGGTCTGCAATTAGTGAGCCGTAGACAGGAGAAATTGTGCTGCTTCTGACACACAACAGTGTTTTCCAGCCAGAAGAGACACATGCACAGTGCTAGGGAACAGCTGACAACAAGCCTTTCTGGAAGAACAAGCTGTAACACAGCAAAACTTAATCAGTGCTGTCCTCCCTCTTTCCTGCTCTGTATGTCTTTATTTCTGCCTTGTGCATCTGCTGCTTCTATTGAGGACATTATTTTAGACATTAATGTCTAAACCAGGAATCCTACAGAGGAATCTTGCAGGGTGATGAGTTTAGGTGGAGGCAGTAGGCTTTAGGAAATGGCCAGAGGTTAGAGATGCAATAGCTGTTGTTACTCACAAATCTGTTAAAACTAGAGGGAAGTGGAAATGTAAAGACATAAAGAAAGGCGAAGTGCTCATACCAGATTTTACTGTTGTAATGATAATGGTAGGGTTAGGTTCAAATAGCCTACTTTGTAAAAAGTGGCAGCAGAGTCCTTTCCTTTGATCTGCAGATCCATTTTGGCCCATTTTCCTGAGTAATCTCACCATTAAAACAAAAATAAAATATAAACATCCTGCTCTTAATCCAGCCATTCCAAAGCAGGTGAATCGCTGTCATTGGGCATGTCCTGCAGCCAGGTCGGAGAAGCAGCACACACTCCCACGTGGAAAGAGGGGCACAGGAAGGCTGGTTCTGACAGCAGTTGTAATTAAACCACATCATCTTCCTGAGCCATAGCTCCAGCAATAATAAGCAGTGGGTGTGTCCCGCAGTAATACCAGCTGGGATTTTCTCTAGTGCTCTAGACAGATTTTCACTGCAGAGATGCTCTTCTCTAGCATAGCTCAAGTGAGAGTGGCCCCTGTGCAGACAAAACCTGAGCTGTTTATGTCCATGTACTAACTGGGGTCACACAAAAGCATCTTTCATCCTACTTACTGAGTAAATACTCAGATAACCCTGATGGAAGATGTACAGTGCTGTCTAGTTGTTTGCATGTGTCTTGAGATGATGGTAGAGATTGGTTCCTTTGACAAGGACAGAGACATTTTTGGCCATTTGCCAGAAATACCAGAGAGGAAAGGTACATGCTATCTTCACCACCTAAACATCATCTTGCAAATTCTAAAATTTAATAGCAGGTCTTCTGTCGTCTTGATTTTTTAGAGTGCTATGTTTATAGTTGGTAGCAAAGGTTCTCATGGATTTTATGTGAACAATCCATGTTTCTATAACCGGCCAAGTACTGTTTTGTACTTTGGATGTTGTTTTTCATTCTTCTTTCTGGGGTGGAGAATGTGATGGACTGTGTTTCTCACCTATAGAATTTAAGAGGTAACAACCTCTTTATCCAATCCATAACTGTCTGTAAAAAAGTATAAATATAAAATTAAAGAGAGACTGGGTCTCTTTTACTCTCTGCCCAGCCTTGATCTGGCTAACCTCCTAAATTACCTATTTGTCTCATATCCAACAAAGCGACAGTCTTCCTTTTAATTTTTATTAGTATTATTATTAATAGTATTGTTATTATTACTCTGTTTATTATGTTTATTTATTTATATAGTAAGTAGTTAGTTAGTAAGTAAGTTAGTTATTTTATGAGCCTCATTACACCTAATTTGTTCAGTTTTTTTGTGTGCCACCATATGGCATCTGTGGAAACTTGGTGAAAATGTATTTATCATCTCAGAAAACGTATATAAAGATGTCAAACACATAATTAAATTAGAAGAAGTCATTGTCTTTAACATATAGTCTTAACAATTAGTCATTGGGAGCTTCTGGACCAAGTCTTATCAGCTGTCTGGCAGGGGATATTGTGAAGATATGTGTCACGAGTCAGGATGAAGTATAAAGGAAGTGTAAAAGCAGTGCTATTTCAAGTATCACAAACCAGTTCTGAGTTCTTGAAGATCTTGAGTGAAGTGTTTCATTCTTATTGCTTAGGAAAATCTCTCTTGTTGCAGAGGAGCAAATGAGGCACAATGGAGAGCTGTTTTCTTGGTGCTGGAAGTGCACAGCCATGGCATAGTACCGCCTGGGGTTTTCCCATCAGACTTGCATTTTACATCTGGAGTTGGGAGTCAAGAAACAGCTTTTAAACCAATAATTCAGATAGGTTTCTAGAGGGCAGATCACATTTGAGGCAGTATTGTTCCTACAGTAAATATAAAGTACTCAGGTTCTAAATTTATGAAGTATTTTTTTTAAATGCTTTTGATTTAGTGGCATGAAGCCATGCTGTGAGATCTGTCTCTGCAGCCTGGCTGAATTTGCTTGGACAAGAATTTGGCTTCCAGGGAGTGAAGAGTTAATGGAGAAGCCAGGCAGAGCCCTCTTTAGAAGAGTGCTTGCTCCACAGCTCTGAGTTTATGAAACTGTTTGGTACCACTACTCCTTTGCCCAATACTTAGGTCAGTCGTTTCTCTGGTTAAACACTCTTCCTAATAATCAATTGCAGCATTCATTCCCCATTCATTAAATAGAAAACTAATAGATTTATTTTTTGTTTCCTTTGTTGTAAATGTTATATAAATTCTTCTGTGAGGCCAGGCTTGGAGCAGGTCTAGTCAGCATCTGCTTTCAAGTGCTGTGCACCTGCTGCCATAGACATGTCTATGGTGGCAGCAAGATCCCCATCACAACTTCCCATCTAACACAACAATTGGAATATTTAGTAGATTGGTTCCATTTCTGAGATATTTCTGTAGCAGTCTAATGTCATCTGGTGGATGCTGCTGCATCTTGTCCATCCCAGCTTCTTGAAAATTTCTGACTCGTCTTTTGGGACTCATACAGCAGTGTGAAGAACTAATTTAACGAGTTGATCTAGGCAGAAAATAGTCACTGTAAAGACTAATGACTATTAAAGCATTAGGGAGTTTATGTACTGAAACATTCATCGTTAGCAAGCTTTGCATCATGCAAGTATGTTCTCACCTTCTGCATGCACACAGGCTTGTTCATATTCCATTTGGAGTGTGGGACTGCAGGGTTTCTGGTCCACGTTCCCACCTTCCTCTGAGAGACAGTACTGCCAAAAGCAGAAGGATGTGTACTTTTTGAAAGGTGACACCTTTTGTGTCTGAGCTTTCAGGAACAGCTGCAAAAATTCCAGCTCTGTTTCCAGACCAACCTGCTGCATGTGCAGTGTATTGATGTGGGAATGATGCATGCTGGAGTTGGCCTTCTTTGCAAATCTGTGCTAAAATACCTGCTGTCAGACTGATCCAGACCCCAGTGATGGAGTTGCTTACCCGTGTAACACCAGCAGTGCTGTCAATTCAGTTTTCCTCCCAAGGTTCTGCAGTATCCTGTTGTTCCAGAGGCAGACAGGGTAGATCAGCTGCAGGTTCTGTCTGTGGTGAAACAGGTGCTGGTCTCTTCCCAGAGGAAGGATGGGCAGTTCAGTGATTCCCTCCGTGCACGGTGGGCTCTGTCAGGCGGTGTGGATGGGAAATGGGCAAGTGGGCAGAAGGAATGATGGGATAACCCTGGGGCAGGTCACCAGACATCACAGACCTCACCTTCATGTGGGCCTCTTTCTGCGCTTGGAAGACAAATAGGCAAAAGTTCTTTCTTGGAGTATTTAGCAATTGTTTGGTGGTGGTAAGAGGACAGTATAGGGAGGGGACTGCTTTCCTGTACCCATCCCCCTCATAACAAGGCTCTCCCCGTGACTTTAGTAATGGCTATTCACCATTAGAAAGTGCCTTTCCTCTTTTGTGATGTTATTTAGTACAGGCTTCAATTAAAAGCAAGCCTGGGGAAAATAGGGGGTGGTTGCCTAGTAACCAATTGCCTGGGGATCTGGAAAGATGCAGCAGAAATAAGGGTTAATTTTTGCAGGTGAAAGTAGGAGTGTCCAGAGATGTGGGTGGTGGAGTTTTTAAGCTAAAAAGATCTAGGACATGGTTCAGAGAAGCAGAGTTCCCACTGGGTTCTCTCTCCAAATAACAACAAAAGATGAATGGTGTTTGTTTAGTTAGAACCCACACTGATGGAAATTTAGAGAGAACACAAGATCACTGTTTGAGGGTGCTTCCTCGTGTGTGTTATTTACATAAGTTGCCACAGTGTTGCAAGGTTTTCTATCTCTGCATCTCATTCACAGTTCAAAGCTTGCCTTAAATAAGCAGCTGCACATGGCCACATAGCCTACAAAAAATAGTGACTGCTTTTGTACACGTGTTCCCTGGGGTAGCCTGGTTTCCTCAAGGTACCCACAGGTGTCAAAAGATCAGTGTAAAATACTTTAAGGTTTATTTTGAGAGAGTCAAGGCCTGCAAAGAGCTTCTGGGGCCTTCATATCTCTGCAAATCAAGCAGCAACCATGCTTCTTCAAAACTTCCTAGTCTGCCTTATCGAGTGCATATTTTCCCTTCTTTAGTAAATTTTAGGTGGTTTTAGAATAGGATAAATAGAGAAGAGAGATGGTTTGTGTGACGGTGCATGCCACTTGTGAAAATATCCTTGATCTATGCTTCTAAACAATCTTGAACCAAAGAGCATGAATCAGACGTGGAGCTGAGTGGCCTTTTGGGATACCTGTGTCCCCACCGCCAGTGGAGAGAACTGCAGTGAAGGAGCCAAGAATGCGGCAAATCAGATGTGAAGGTACCTAACTGTGCCTCAGCTTGGACTCTCTTTTATAGTGTCATCATGAAGTGAAACTCCTCTGCAGATATGCAGCTGATTCCCTGTGAAGGTAATCAGGCATCCTGTGAAATCCTTTGCACATTAACTGGTACATGTAGTCTGTGTGCAATATGCACTGGTTATTTTGTCTGGATATTAGAGTCCTCTTTCTCACTGATGAAAGCAGAGGGTAAAATAAATCCTTTTCACATGCTGTTGTTATTTCTTTGTGCTTATTTATATAATGACAGCATTTCAAAAGCCCTCCTTGTGGCCCTCCCCTCAGTGCTTTGTGGGTATGTACTGCAAAGACTGCAAAAGATTGCATGGTAACTATATCAGAAATCTACCAGGTAAATGGAAGAAATAGATATGGAAGAAAAATAAGATGGTATCTCTGTCTTAAAGTAAGCCATGATCCAAACAAATCTGTCAGGTTTTTTGTAGACATCATGCTAAAGGAAAATCTTCCTAGATTTCTTCCAAGATTTTTCAGGAAGACAGTAAGTTGTGGCCTCACAGGTGTTACAAACAAACTCTGCCCAGAAGTGGGAGCCTCTCAGGAGAAAATCTGATTGTCTCACTGAGATTTCTTGGACTGGGTAGCAGAGGCAGATATCTCTGTCAGAGTTAGGATCAATAGCTCAGTAACAAATAAGAAATGATGGGTAAAGATAGGTTCCACTCAGAGGGACCTTGAGAGTCTTCCGACATTTCTGAGTCTGCTGTTGCAAACATGAATCCATTATCATCAAAGCAAGGAAAGAGAAAATAGTCTCCATGGCAGCATTTTGAATGGAGGGAAAGCAGGACCAGAAGAATATGTGAGGTGTTATGTGAACCCACAGTTGATGGACCCTGTTTCTCAAGATAGCTATAAGCTTGGACAAATTTTCATTTGGAAATTAAAAATATTGTAAGGCTAAGAGGGAAATACTGCCAAGACTTAAATATGTTTTTAATCTGCACAAGATTGCCCTTGGTGAAGCACTGTTTGAACTGTTAAACTGATGACTGGATTGTTGTTCATCAAATTTTATATCATTGGGGCCAGATACAGGTATCTGAAGACATCCTCATGCTACAAACTTCATGTTAGGTGCACCCTGGAGAAGAGGAATGTATGTGTTTGGGATTTTTTCTGTGTTTTGTAGTAAAATCCTTTGGAGTATAAATTTAAAATACTGTATCCCTTCACTCGTTCTCAGGGAAGGATATGTGTGCTGGGCTTTTGTGTGGTATCCCACTTACACCACAACAGCCACTCTGTAGAGAAGAGCTATCCTGTGGGACAACTGTATTTTGCAGTGAGATTTACCAATGGCAAAGCATTTCCCTGTTTCCCCATTTCCAGTAATTGAGGTTTATAAGTAACCAGCTTGTTCCTGAGTGAGGAAGCAACTTCGTTGATGCTCATATGGGCCTCTGAGCACAAGGTGTGCTCAATGCTGTTTGTGAAGGACCTACAGGCAATAAGTTTTTTTAATTAAATTACTTTGACCTAGAATGAGATTTAATTAAATACTATATTAAACAGACTTAAACAAAAAGGCATTTAGTAAACCACTATGCAAATTTAAAGGTAATTAAAATTTGAAATCTGTCGACTTTATGTTATCTCTGTAATTGATGCTAAATGTGAACAGATCAAATACACTTTTTTATTATTATTTCTTTTTTAATTTTTCATTCAAGCTAAGATTGTTAAGGATTCCTTTGAATTATTTCTATATCTATCTGATCTGTTGGATTCATCATTAGAGTGGGTGTCTTTGGGGTTGGTGGTTACTGGTTGGTTTGGATGCACCAAAGAAGTCTTGCGTAATACAGAGGTGACAGGGCACTCATTAGAGAAAATAAGCTAAAGTATTAACTGAAGACAATAATGAAGAAAGTACTTCTAACCAGAAATTTTGACTACTGACCTTCCTAGTTAGGCTGAAAAGAGAGGCTCAAATGTAAAAAGTGCACTAAACTATTAAAATAGAAAAACATCCTCCAAGAGTTTCTAGAGTTGGAACTGGACCAACTCCACTAGAGCAGGACTGTATTCAGTTGACCAAGACAGCTGGCTAACTTAATTCTTGAGACTAAGGTCGACAAAATATTGAGTAATATTCATAATTTTTTAGCCAAGAATGACCGACCCTTGCTCTGAGTGATAAATAAGCAGTATGCATACATCAAAAGCCTTTAATAAATACCTGCAGTTAGGCAATATGGTCCCAAATGTTGAGAAATCTGGTTCTGCTGTACGAACCCATAGATAAAAATGAGTGGTGAAAGGAGTCCCTCTCCACTCAAACCACACAGGGAGTCAAAAAGGAGCATGACGTGTGGGACCAGTCTGTGTCTGCCTCTGCAAAAGCCGAGGCTTAGCAAAGCCAACATATTTCTGTACTGGTGACATCTGTTACTACTGCTCCTGCTCTGCAGCAGCTGATGTGACCCAGCTGTGGATCAGCATTTATGAAGGAGCTGAGGATTATGTGCTCAATATCTTTTCAATACATCCTGCTGCAAACTCCGCTGATTTCCAGGGCAACCTCTGGAGAGCAATCCAAGTGTTCACAAAGCTGCCAGCTCTCCCTGTTGTCCTCTGCATTGTCCTCATCTCCTGCTCCCCCACTTGGCCCCCCTTACCTTGAGAACTCATCCATCCCCACCTCAAGAAATGATTGTGGTTTTTGCTTTCAGAATTGCAGTAGGTGTCTCAGAAAATCACAAAATACCTGCAGCCAGTTGAACAGGCAGGATTTAAGATGACCTGCAAAAATCTAGAGACAATAGAACATAACCATAGATAAAAATTACAATTAAACTTCTCTTTTCTGAAAGAGAAGAACCATATGAAAACAATGGGCTCTCCCATTTACCCTCCAGATTACGAAGTAACAGAAATCAGTTCTTATTGTATTGAGTCCTTAAAAAAGATCTGCCTTTCTCAGCATATTTATAAATTAGTCTGACTTTGAAATCGTGGCATGTGGATGGTTTCAGAGGTGAAAAGATGAGCATTATTTGCATAATAAAATCACAAAAGGAGTGAGTATGCAAAATGTAATTTATTTAAAATTCACCCATCCAACATGCTGGGCACAAGTGCAGAAGATTAATAACAAAAATAGTTACCTTCTGCATATAAATTAATGGCAATGTCCCAAACTAAGAGCTTCCTTTCCCACACTCAGAAAAACCTTTGGAGAAGGAATATTCAGCATGATCTGACTGTGATAGGCAGGGAGGGTGAGGGAGGCAGCCCCAGGCTCCCCTGTGCCAGCAGCAGATTTTCTGCAATACTCCATGGGGTTCTGGGTATGAGCTGCCATGGGCCAGGGTGGCTGAACAAGCAGGTCTGAGGGGCAGCAGTGCCTCTTGTCAAATGAAGTACATTTATAAGTGTTTTAAAGGATCTACTCTTGTGTTCCAAAGACATAAGTTTGTCACTTTTTTCCCTAATCAATGTCTGTGCAGCTGGTTGACGCAAAATGGATGACTGGAGGGTATTTGGTAATTCCAGGACCTTGTAAAAATAACTTCTTTTTTCTATTACAAGCAAAGGTGACTGGTTGCAACAATGCTGCTACATTTCTGTCAAAATCTTGATGAAGAGATTGGATTTTATTACAGTTTTGTGTTATGTGGTTAGTGATGCGTTACACTTGAAAAGCCCAGACAGAGACAGCCTAAATTCTCCCTGCATGCCCTGTATTTCCTAGTAAATGGTTTCTGAAGCTTTTACCCATAGGGACTACTTGACCAAGGCACAGGGGAGGATATTTTAGAGCTTGGATTTGATAAAGAATAAGTTTGGGCTCTTCTCTCCTAACTGTAGACCTAATGATGTGACCTACATCTTGCCTAGTTTAAATGTCTACCTCCAGATGGAATGAGATGAGCTACACACCAGAAATGTCTGTTGTTCTCTGTTGTGGAAGAAGGGAATGTAGCCACTGACCTCTTGGCTGTTCCTCTCTGTAGAGAGCTGCTGTTGGCTAAATGAAACCTTTCCTAAGGGGATTGAATGGTGGCCTGGAAACGGTCAGTAAATCGCTGTTCATGGTATTGAAGGTAAATCTGTAAGGGCATGTCCTAGGAGGCTTCACAGCAGAGAGTAAAACATCTGAATATCAAAGTGTATGGGAAGAACAAAGACTTTTAGATTTTAAATGGGTTTATGGTTTGAATATATGATTTGCAAATATTACTAGGTTTATTTCAGCTAAGTTTTTTAAATCAAGCCCATGCCAAAAGCACGTTTGAAAACTCCACAAGCAGCTTGAAAGTTACAGGGCTTGTCTGTTAATTACTGTTTTGCTTATTCTACTGCTATGTGATCCACTGATACAAACCTCTCTGCCCACTACTAACACTGGTGGTATCCATACTGCAGCTATACTGTGACATCCAGTACTACTTTCCAGAACTTGGGTCTAGGTGCTTCTCAGCTCCACAGTGGTGGAAGGCTCTCATTTCCTTTTTTCAGCAGACACAAAAACTTCAGTTTGCATATAGGGAAAGCCCAAGTAGCAGAGCATCACAGGACACTCCAGTGGGCCCCTCAGGTTGGCCAGCAGAGGGAAATAATTATAGATTCATAGGATTGTTTAGGTTGGAAAAAAATGTTAAAGTTGTCGAGTCCTACTAAAGTAACCCAGTACCGCTCAGTCCACCACTAAACCAAGTCCCTAAGTGCCACATCTACACATCTTGAAACACCTCTAGGGATGGTCGCTCCACCACTGCCCTGAGAAGCCTGTTCCAATGTTTGAGAGCCCTTTCTGTGAAGAAACTTTTCCTAATAGCCAGTCTAAACCTCTCCTGGTGCAACTTGAGACTGTTTCCTGTTGACCCATTCCTTGTTGCTTGGAAGAAGAGACTGACTGACCCCCACCTGTCTACAGCCTCCCTTCAGATGGTTGTAGAGAGAGAAAAGGTCACCCCTGAGCCTTCCTTCTCCAGGCTAAACAATGGCAGCCCACTCAGCTGCTCCTTGTAAAACTAGTGCTCCAGCCCCCTCACCAGCTCTGTTGCTCTCCTCTGGACAAGCTCCAACACACCAATGTCCTTCTGGTAGTGAGAGGCCCAAAACTGAACACAGGGTAATTGTGGGCCAGGTGCATTTTATAACATATTTCTGCCCTATATTACAAACTGAGCTATGGTGATACAGGTTGTCTCAGGTGTAGATCAACACAAAGGACAATACTAATTTAATGCTTGGCTTTGCTCCCAAAGTCCATTGTTCAAAGGTTTATAGAACAAATCAGCAAAAGTTTTGTTATGATAGATAACATGATAGATTTTCTTCCTGCTTTGCTTTCTTCACCTTGCCATTTCTTGTCCCTCTTCTGAACTGGTCCATGTTGTCTCTTTCTGCTCTGCTTCCAGTTCTCCCCACAGTGCACAAGTGCCATGTAGGTGTCAGCTGTCCTTTTCTTCTTTAGTTTGCAGGTGTTTGCAGCACCAGTCCAGGGGCTTTCAGCATCAGTGACTGACAAATCAGTAGATGGCAGCTGAAGTGAGTCTGCATCTTGAAGGGAGTGAGGTGAATGAGAACTAGGGGAAGAAGAGTTGTACCCTGGGCATGAAGTTGCTCCACCCAGGGACCTACTCAGAAGCAGCAGCCAGAGAAATGGCTGTTACCATCTGCCTGGCTGTTATTAAATGGTATTGATCAACAGGAGTGATGGCTAATGCTAAAGGAAGCCCTGGCCTTGGGCAGTTGTAGGTACTCTCTCCATTCAGACCATGAGTTTCTCACTGGGGGTCAAGCAATAAAATGAGTGTGTTTAAGTTGAAAGATCTCTTCTAGGCACATTTTGCCTAGGTCAGAAGGGCATTTCCACATGGGAAAGTCGGAGGCAGGCTGAGCTGCCAAGGGTTCTAGGGCGGAGCTTTCAGAGGTGTATAAAGATGATGGCCCTCACAGGAACATTTGGAGTGCAGAAGGAAATCGCTGGGCAGTAGAAGAGGAACAGGTGGCAGGCAGAAAATGCATGATGTGGTCAGAGACTGAAGTATAAATTTCAGTGTTGACAGCATATAGATTAATAGATCAGCAGGATCTGTACTGATAAAGCTGACACCAAATGCTGTCACTAAGAGAGCTGCACAACTAAACAGGAATTTAAGAAGGGAGGCAGCAGTAGGAAGAACTGACAGAGTAACACGCAGGTAAAATGAGGCAGAGAGAGATCATTCAGCTTAATTCCTCTGCCTTTGCTACCTTCCTTCTACACCCAGAAAAAAAACCTTGAGGAATGAGACAGGAACAAAAACAATTACCATAATTTCCCATAAATCTGTTCTTGCCCTACTTTCTCTTTCCTATGCCAATGGCATAATGGGAGGTCATCTCCTGAGCGCATTTCCTCCACCAGCTTTTTAGAAGGTGCAGAACAAATATGTTCACTGTGAAGTATGAAATGTGGCTGATGCCCTTTATAGAGGAAAATTGTTAAGGGTAGATTTGAGCTTTAGTAGTGCTGGTAATATATAGCATGTGATGCTGTCCAGATGTGGAGAATGGCTTTTTATTTATCCTTGATCTGGAAAAAGTATGAATGATAGTAAATACTGCCTGCTTCTGAAGAGATTTATGGCATGAGCTTAATGTGGGCTTCTCAAGAAGGTATGAGAGGAGAATATAAAATGAAACGTGGCTGTTTATAATTGAAGAACATTCTCCCTGGGGGATCAAATCACCATTTTTTAAAAATGAAAATTCAGTCAACTAGATATTTAGTTAGCCCAAGGAAATGTTTTCAGATATCAATTAAAGGAAGTATGGGTGTTCTGTTGCTTGAAGATGCCATATCTTAAAATGAATCAGGATGCTGGCTAATTATCATTTTACTCCTTATTAAATTGCTTTCTTTCCTCCAGCAGTGGCTGTAACAGCTGTTTAGCCACATTCATTATACTTGTAGAGTAAAAGTTTTTATTTTAACGACAAATACCAGTACTAACCTTAGTTTTTTAAAATTAGTTTTTCAGCTGATAGTTGAATACTGAATCAGTAGGAATTTAATCCATTTACTGTTTAGGTATCATTTAACATAAAGGCAAATTTCTAAATGTGAGTTAAGTTTGGAAGGGACTTAATTATGAAGTTGCTTTTAGTACTATTGTAAAGATCTGCATTTTTGAGAGTTTGCATTAAACATGCAAAATTATTTGTTCGCGTTTTAAAACAAGTGAATTAGAAAAAAGGATTTGTACATGAAAAATGCTTTTTCTTGAATATTAATAAGGCATGGCTCAAAAAAAAAATTATTGAGCATTCACTCAGAATTTAAGCCAAAGCACAATTCTACTGTAGATGAAAAGATGTTTCGATGCACTGGTCAAGGTGGGATTTCACTGATATTCACAATTGCAGGGTGTTTTAAAACTCAGTGGTCACGGGGTAATGCACAGAAATAATGCTGCAGAAAAGTGAGGGGCTACATAACATGCACAAAAAAAAGCATTTAACTGTAACATTTGTGAGTATCTCTGCGTGGTAAGGACTAAAACAAATTTGTATGCATAGCTTTTGCAGGGGCTGGGTTGTAGTTCTGGTCACTGTCTTCCACATTCTCATGCTGACTCTTCGCCTTCTTTGTCTCGGGTCTCGTCCTAAGTCTCTTATGGGTCTCATAGGGTTTGTAAGTTCGCTTTTTGAATTTTTTCTGAAGACATTTCTAAGCAGTTTCATATCTGTAGATTGAGGACAAGATGTTGAATTGGATGACTACATGCCCTAGATGATGAACGACGATAAGCAAAGAATAAGGACTTGAGGAAACTGCAACCATAAGCGCACAACAGGGTACCTTATGAGTTGAGCTTGCATTAAAGGCATTTCTGCTTTATTCCTAAAGTATCACACTGTTTTACTTAGGAAATTAGAGGCTTTTGAGTAAAGTACAACTACAAATCTTAAATTAATTCGCATTGTTGGAGAAACCAATTGCAAATGAGACTAGCCGAGGTGGGAAGGGATCTCTTGAGATTGTCTGGTCCAAGCCCCCTGCACGAAATGTGATCCACTAGAGCAGAGTACTCAGGACTATGCCCATTCAGGTATTAAATCTTTCCAAGTATACAGAGTCCATAACCACTTCAGACAGTCTGTTCCAGTGTTTGATTCCAGCACAGTGAAAAGGTCTCTTCTTATGTTTAAATAGAATTTCCCCTCTGTCAGATTCATGCCCATTGCCGTTTGATCTGTCACTGGGTACTGCCTAGAAGAGCCTGGCTCCATTTTCTTTCTTCACACAGGCATGTGTTCCCCCATGCCTTCTCTTCACTGGAGCTCAACAGGCACAGCTCTCAGTCTCTCCTCGTATGACAAGCTCTAGTCCCTTAATCATCTCTGTAGCCTTTTGCTGGATTTGCTCCACGAAGTCCCTGTCCCTTGTACTGGGGAGCCCAACACTGGCCACAGCATTCCTGACCTCGGTGTGTCACCAGTGCTGAGCCAAGGGAAGGATGACTTCCCTTGCCCTGCTGGCAGTGCTGCCCTGTGCAGCCTGGGAGGCTGCTGGCCACCTTCACTGCAAGGGCCCGATGCAGGCTCATGGTCAGCCTGGTGTCCACCAGGACTCCCAGGGCCATTTTTGCAAAGCTGCTTTGCCGACATTTGCCAGAACTGTGTCGTGGTGCCTGGGGTTATTCCTCCCTGGAGGCAGGATTTCGTGCTTTCCTTTGCTGAAGTTCATGAGACTGACATTAAAACAGTAAGTTGTGAGATCCACTGGAACTAGTTTGTTTCCTAAGGAGAGGTGGACAGAATACACTGAATGTTAGATAAAATGAAAGGATCCACTTGTTTCCCATGATACGGTTAAACCGTATCATTCTTTAGACTGGCAGAGCAGGAACTCGTTTGCTGAACCGCCAACATTTGGCTCTCACAGTCAGATGGAAGTTTCTGATTAAGAAGCCTAAGCCTCTAAATGCTGGAAGTCTGTGGGTGCCATTCCATGAGGTGGAATGTGGGAGTGATCCATCCTTGTTAATGCTGGGTCATTTTTAGAGGCAAAAATAGTGTGGTTTAGTACCTAACTTCCACCTCCTCTTTCTGCAAGCTTTTTCTTTCAAAAAACTTACAGAACACTTTTTGGCTGATACATGTTCATATCCAGATAAGCCCAAATGTACTGCAGCTCTCCCAAAAACTGCAATCTCAACGTTACAGCTTTCCTGGCATTCACAGCCAGTGCTTGAAGGCAGTCTGACATGTTCAGTCCAAGGTGTTGTGCATACAATGAAAGACCTCTCATTGTTTCTAACCTTAACTGCAAAATAGTATCGAGCAAGTGCAGGCAGGTATTTCTTTGTGTGTTTTCAGCTTAACTGAAGTTTGAAAACAGATGAACTGAATTTCAATTTAGAGGAGAAGACTGAAAAAAAAAAAGAGAAAAGGAGTCAAAAGAGTTATGAATAAGCTTCTGTATTTGAGATCATTATTGTCAAAAATATCAAGATACATAAGCATTGTATGCTATTAAAGATTTAACTATGTTAGATTATATATTTGGACCAAATATTTTTCTGAGAATATATGCTCTCCAGGAAAACCTGGAGGTTTTGGCAGGGCTTAAAGGTGTCCCTTCTTCAGACTTGCCCAAATGCACTAAGTAGTTTGTCTTCTGAAAGTGTGGTGAAGGAATGCCTGCTACTTAAGGAAGCTCTCATGATGAAATGGCTCAAAATCACTCACACTCCCAGTAAGCCTTCATTTAACCAGAAGTTAATCTAGGATGATGGCATGATGCATCATGAAGAGCTTACTTTTGCCTGTCCTGAGTAATTTCAGTTAAAATCAGGTTTCTATCTTATGTCACTGTGCGTTTACAATCCTCCCAAAAATTGCACTGCAAGTCCATTGCTGTGTTGACAAGCCACTTGTGTTTTCTGTTCGGTCTCCTTGAAACAAAATCTATGATAAATCTTTATGTATCAAATCTGTTGTAAATGAAAGAATGCATCCCAGGACCAGTGTCGCTGTATATTGTTTTGAAATATAATACAAAGTGCAAAGAATCAAGATTTCTTGGCATGATAACATATATTAAAAAAAATGTTGGCTGGTGTCAGGACTTGTTTTTAACTGTTTGGAAGGGGCTTGGGGAAGGAGACAGGGAGCATACGGGGGATGGCTATCTTTTCCAGACAGTTGACTGATGCTGTGAAAAACCCAGTTCACGCACAGGAGGCACGACTTCACAGCTCTGCTTTTCACATGTTGCTGTCAGCAAGTCTTTCAGAAAGGATCAGTACAGAAATAGGCAGGTTTGGTGCCCGCCACCGATCCCACCCTAACACCATCTGGTGAAAACAAGAAACCCTGGGAGCTGTTTGTGCAAGTGGGTTTGGCAAATGGCATATAACCTCACCTGCAGTGCCTGTGAAACGCTGCCTGGTGTCATTTTGTCAAAGGATAATGAAGAAAGGGAAAATATCTTGATAATACAAAAAGTAAATTCTTGGGCAAATGTGCAACCTCATCTTTAGATTGAGCTCTTCTTATGCTGTGGGTTTTTAATTAAATTAGTTACACAATCTCTAAGGAAAAGCAACTGAGTATTTTCTTTTAAATTTTGAAATTTTATGTGGTTTAGCATTTATTTTGTTTAGCTTCATTTCTGTTCACTGAAATACAGGGAATAATTTAGATTCTATTAGGAAGAAATTCTTGACTGTGAGGGTGGTGAGACACTGGAACAGAGAAGTTGTGGATGCTGCAATTCTGGAAGTGCCCAAGCCCAGGCTGGATGCAGCCATGAGCAATCTGGTCTAGTGGAAGATTCCCTGCCCATGGCAGGAGGTTGAAACAAGATGTTCTTTTAAAGTCCTTTCCAACCCAAACCATTCAATGATTCTATGATTCTCATAGGTTGAGATCAGTATGTTTCAGACATCTCTTGCCATTTTTGGCCACACCTGGCACAGGCTGTGGAGGATTGAATGGTCTGAAATTCTTTTGTTGTCCTTGAAATTGCAGTCTGCAGAACAGGTGTTTGAATGCATTATTTCTTATGTAAAATAATGTAAAGCAGTTGGTGCATTTCAGGAAACAGGGCCTTTATATCATCATAAAATAGATTTTAGCAAAAACTTTTCAATAATTGGATATTTCATGTTTTCTAAAATTTCATCATCTTCATAATTCATTTTGCTTAACAGAGTAAACACTGGGAGATACAGAAAAGTTATTTTGCTTTTTCTCTGAGATGAGAAGTTAATCTTTGGACATTACTTGTGGTTTTATTTTTCTGCTTTCAGATCCACTGCTTAATCCAAGTTTAGCTGTAAATGAACATATGACTCATTCTGTAGATAGCAGTTTGGAAGGGGAGTCTTTACATGTCTAGCTTGTTATTGTTTCACTTCCTTTTTAATACTGTAAATTCTGCCTTCAGTATTAAAATAGTCTGTAAAAAAAAATGGTACTTTTCCAGAACCAGTCTTGACCCTAAAAGTCATTTTCGTAAACAGAAGCATCTGCTTATCTTTCAGAAGAATTGACATTTTTTGTAAATTTTGCATTGCATAATTATGGGAATGGCTTTTTCTGTTTTCATATTGCAAATCTTTTGTCCAAATTGTCACTTTATGAGAGGAAATTTCTAAAAGTTCAAGAAAATCAGTAGGCTGGAAATCATTAAAAAAAGCACTAGAGGGCAAATAGAGGGGGTTTAATTTTTTTTTTTTTAGTTCTAAATGCCCAGTATTGCTGTGTTACTTCTCTGAGTATTACAGTGGAAGAAATATTAAGCCAAACGCTTTTGAAAGTAACCCCCTACTCTCCACAAAATTTAAGCTCTCTAATCAGAACAGCAGTTTAAATATTGTAAAGTTTACTGACTTAATTATAAAATGTTGCAATACAGTAGCAAATGCAATCAAGAACCAGGAATTACATCTGATTCCATGAAGGAGCATGGGATATCAGATGCATTACGTCCTCCAAGAGAAACCTTCTATCTGAAAATATTTCTACATGTACTGGGTTAAAGCAGGTGAATTTAAAAATAAATTATGATTGCTGCATTCCCGGCATAAAAGTTTATAAAATATCCATGCAATATTGAAGTTCTTTATAGAATAGCAATATTCTCTCTTTTCTCTTATGAAAAAATTATTTCCCAGATTTTTTTTTACATCTCTTGCCTTGCTTAAAAGTCTGTCTGCATGACTTGATGCTGGAGGTAACACCTCAACCCTCAAAATCTTAAAACTGTGACCAATTGTATGGTTTATCATGACTGTGACAATATTTGTAATTTCTCTTTGAGCCACTGCTTCTGAAATCATGTGAAATTATGAGTTTTCAGCTTTCATTAAGCAATAAAAAAGAAGTTTCTGGCCCTTCATGGTCTGGAGAGAACAGCTTGGAAATGTGACTGGTAACAACTGAAAAATCAGAAAGCGGTCAATCTCTCAGATTGATTTTTCACCCAGCCTTATGGTTTTGTGGAGGGGAGTCTGACTCTCATCTTCTGCCGAGGCTGACAATATTGTCAATACTCTGTGATCTCTGGCAGTGTATTTTATCATGTGTACCATCAAGATCAGAGTTTCAAATTTTATACAAAGATAAAACTGTTGATAGACAAGTGATGGTAGAAATACGGAAAAAAGTGAATACTTCGAAAAATAATTTTGTGTGTGTGCAAGAGCTTCTATTTTTAAATGTACCCTGAAAGTTCCTTTTCTGCTGGGTTATTTATCTCTACATATATAATTGTGGGTGTACATATAAGCATGCATTATATATATATAATAATACATATACATGCACATATATGTACACATATGTGTGGTTGTAGACACAACTAGTCGTGCAAGAGACAAACCTGCAGAGTCCTGGATAAGGCTGTATGGAGTTTAATTCAAGACCTTTGATTGCTCAGACACTTTAAGATTCCTGCCCTTTTGCTTGGTTTCATGCAATACATCCAAACTTGTCTCCTCCAGCCAGGAGAGAAAAGTACAGGGCAAAGTTTTGCTGTAATTATAGATGTAATAAACCATTTTTATATTTCTTCAGGAGCAGTTTACTGAGAACACCCAAAAGCTTAGATCCAGCAAGCTACTATTTAAAGATTGCCTGGAACAAGTTAATGTTAGGTTTAGCGCTTTGTAATTTGACTAGAGAAGTGCACCTAAAATTTTAAGATAGAGTTTTGCAGACCTTAAGAAGATTTGCTTCTCTATTTGTATTTATAGTTGAAGTGTGTAATAATTTGCTGTTCGGTGCACAAAACTACTGCTAAAATCCCAGGTTAGCTAATAGTAGTTGACAGTATCTTTGTTTTTTCTCTGGGCTACTTTAGAGATTCATATGGCAATCTTAGCCTGCTCTTAATGAGATCCAGCTGGGAGTTAAAAGAGCACTGTCCCCTGCATGCACACATACACATGCTCCAGAAATGCTGATGTGATTGTTTTATTGTTCAAAGCATGGATTTGGGAAGTGGCTGCAGCCTCTGGGAGCCAGGGTTTGTTGTGGGGGGCTGGTGAGAGGTAACCAAGACAAGACTGTGGCCACCAGGCTTCAGGCTACAAACCCATGTGGGCTGAAAAACTGAGCTTTCAGCTACATCTGGAGGAAAACATCTGTCCATGGTGCAAGACTAATCTGATAGTCCCCACTAGTAACAACCCTGCCTTCATGCTTGGCTTAAGAGGACTCTCAGTCCTGCTCCTAGAGGAAGGATCCCACCTGTGGAAGCAAACAGCCCTGATACATCCACAGCTGTCTCATCTTATACAGCAGAAGTGTAAGTTAGCTAATAAATAATCACTGAATTGCATTTATTTATGGGAAGAGAGCAGAGGAAGAGACAGGGGAACATTAACTGTTATGGTTTTTGTTGTAAATGGCACAGAAATGTGAGTCACCCCTGAGCAGCACATTCATGAGGCTGCTCTGTTTGATGTGGACATCTGACTGGTTTGAACCAAGGGCTATCCCACAGCCACCCTCCAGCTGTTAAATTTAACTCTCCTGCTTGGAAACCTGCTTATCTGAAAGTGTCTTTCTACACAAAAGGATCAGGCTGGATGGAGTGCATGGCATAAACTTACTTCATCTGCCTATGGGTGCCCTTCAGACAGGTGACATTGAAGAGGAAACTGGTTAAGTTTCCACAGATCCAGGGAGGCAGAAAAAAATGGGAAGAATGAATGAACTCAGGATGAAAGCCTAAGTGTCTTTGACTGCATCTTACCATATTAAGTAGAGAAAAGTTTATACCACTACAGAAACCAACCCAAAATCAAAACTTAAAAAAAAATCCCAAAAGCAAACAAACAAAACCAAAACCAAAAAACCCCAAAGAAAAAGTAGAAGGAAACAGGTTTAAACAGCTAAGGGTGAGTCAGCATACTGGAAGCTAATGCACATGACTGATGAGATTATCTGTAAATCTCTTTTTCCACTTTCCCCCTCTTCCCTTAAATTACAGTTTAATGACTCTGCTTTTTAAAGCTTGTTGCTTTCCTGAAGCCCAAAATTTCCATCTGTCCTGTGGAGAGGTCAGCTCTCTTCTCCTGCAAGGCACAGAGCTACATGCCCGTAGGCTGGGGGCAGATTTTAAAGCCCCAAACACATGTTAAAGCTCATTTGCTAATTATTAGCTTCAGGAGAGAATAGCTTTTATTTCACAGTAAGTATTTTCAATGCCATTTTTTTAACCTTGCACAGAAAGGATATTCAGCACCCTCAATCATGAGTGTGTGTAAGTGAGAAGATAATACTGCAGGGCCTGGATTTGTAGCATCTGCTGAGGCACCAAATGCCAAGGATAACCACGCTTCTAATTGAGAAGCACCATCATAAATTCAGGTACCTCATGTAATTAAGGGTAATTAATAATCATCATTAGTTAAGGTATAAATTAGGTGGGGTGAATACAACTGTAAGGTTAGACTCTAGTGGATCTGTTTTTTGTGTGTAACAGAGGAAAGGAGTCTCAAGAAATTCTCCAGCTCCCATCCAAAGATCTCCTGTAATGTACCTTGCATGGTTACCAAAGCCTAAACCTCTCACAAACCCCACACGCCCCTAATTCAGCCTGTCAGTCCAGCATCTTTCACAATTATTAATCTTTTACTATGGAGGTAGGGAGCTGGGGTTTTGGGGGGTTTTTTCCCTTCCTTCTTCAGAACAGCAGTACTTGTTAGAAAGGCTGGAAGCACATGCACTGGCAAGCCTGCTGCGCTAATCTTCATGGGATGCCCGACTCCCTCGTTTCCTGAGTACATGGTGTTCAGAAGCGTAGGTTGACTGTGATGCAACTCCAGCCAACACCCTCAGTGTTTCACAGTCTTGACATAACTTGATTCCAGGAATGACTAGAGCCAAATCTGCTTTAACTTTTCTCCTTCCTTGTGTGCACTTACTTCGATTTTGTGCCTGTGATCCAAGTTTGTAAATTCGAACCACAGCTCAGGAGAGGAAGGTGTGACTTCCTGCTTTGTTCCTCCAGATAACCTTGAAAGAGGAACACGGAGAAGGCAAAATTTCTCTTCGTTTAAAGAAATGCTCTAATTCTAAGCTAGGTACTTGCTAATGTTCAGCAGCCCATTCAAACACAGCTCTTATGACTGCTTTCAGGTTTAGAACCTTGTTCCTGGGCACCAATGAAAATTTCCAGTGAGGAAAATCTAGTACCAACATTATTAAGCCTTTAAATAAGATACTTAAATAAGTGGCCCCACTTCTATGAACACTCGTGTTTCAGTACAAAGGTTTGAAACAGTGATAGTTGCTGTAGGTTTAGCATTGTGCTAAACAAGAAAAAACCAAAACCCAAGAACCACCACAACCACCCTTTTCTGAAATCCTGTTTGTGCCTGCAAGGCACGAAATGCTGGTTTCTCTTCACCTCCAAGCAAAGGGTAATAGCGGATGTTGTGTTACTCTAATCTCACTGATGACTATTTTTACAAAACAAGCTACAGTACATTTACTAGTACATGATGGAAGGGCATAAATAATTTAAATAACAGTTGTCAAAATAAATGAGCAAAGTGCATTTTGTGATAAATTACACTTGCTTTTTTAATGTGTTTCTCACTTAGTTGGAAAATTCAGTAATTTGCAGTGGATCTCTTAATCCTTAAAGCGAATTAGCAAGCCTCTACTCTCTTAGCCATAATTTTAACCTTAACTAGAAAGAAATTACTTAGTATTACTGTGGCAAGGGTTCCTCCTTAATATTCTTTTACAGCCATAGCCTTACAGTGTAATGTAAGTTATGTATGTATCCCGGAGACTTGGATTTTAGAGCTGAAAGCTGATTATGGACAGTAAAGAATTTCAGCTAGCATAAATATGTAATTGTTTTAAATAGAATTTTAACAACAATTCATATCACTGACTGCTTCATTCCTTCCATTGGCATGCAGATGCCAACCAAATTCATAGTTGCTTAAGGAGTATGTAATGGAAAGTTATTTTGTAGATGTGCAATACCAAAATTAATGTATACCCAGAGCATACATCTACTTAATTTGTCTACTTGAGTGTTTTTAGGTAAACTTAAATAATGGAACTCTGTTGTCACCAGTCTATTTTTTAACATATATACGTAACTATGCTTGGTCTCCTTTATATTTGGGGTTTTTTTTCCACTTCCTCTCTCCTGAAACTAAAAGAGGCTGCCACAGTTGAGCATCTCTGCAAATCAGAAATGAAATCCTTTTTCACTACCGTTCTGTGGGTGCCTATCATGGATTTTGTTTTGTTTTGAGACTGGCTTACTTAAAGAGAAAAAACATGGCAGACAACCTAAAAAAAAATGGCAGTAGGTTTCAGGTGCGCTTGTAATAATGAAAGTGTTTTTTTAAAGCATTTAGCTTGCATGGACTAATTATGGAGATGAGAGTATGTTTTTAAAGAAATCACCCCTGGTTAAGTATCACTGTGGCTCCATTTTAGTCTTACCTTGAGATCAAAGAGCAAATTTCCTATGTGTTATTCAGACAAAACAGAAGGACTTATTTCAGAGGTAAGTCTGGCATACATTGTGACACACCAGGAATAAGCTGGAAGAGTGAAAAATATTTTTGTTTGGAGCTGCTAACAAGGTGGGTGTGTACAGTAATCAGTGCCAACACAGAGAAACAAGACAAAAATCTGATATCCAGATAGCTAGATAGATAGATAGATAGACAGATGTCAATAAGAGGCAGATTTGATTGTTCTTACAAAGTGCAGTGTTCATGCCATAGGCCCAGATTCCATGTTCAGAGGTATTTTTGTCCTTCTTCTGGCCCTTTCATCTTGGCCATCAGTGACTCGAATTGGGACAAATCATCAGCATTAAAAACACCTTTGGTTTGGGGAATAAACCTCTAGAAGTACAAATGGAATCTTCCCCAGTGTAGATATCCTACCTTGAAATTTAAGTTAATGTTTCTACTGGAATGAGACTGGCTGTTTACGTAATTTGATTTCACATTCAATATTAAGTTTGCAGACAGTTCCAAATATGTAACATGGGGAAAGGGTGTCAGATGACATTAGAAATCAGCTTCTGGCTATTCTCTGCTGCAGCAGGGTTACAAGGGATAGTTTTAGATCCCCCAGAGTTGCTGGAGAAGTTGCTATATCCTCATTCATAGTGTCTGCATATGTACAAGCACAATTCTGTGTGTTAGTTTTGTCCCTTTCTTACATTAAGCAAGTGCTATGGCATGGGGAGATTATAAGTCCAAGATTATAAAGTCCAAAAAACTAAAAGGATTGGGAGCTCCTCTCTATTTAGGACGGATGTGCTTCTGGGTAAAGAGAGCTCCATCAGTGTCAGTCAGACTAGAATGAGGTAATTTGCTGTGCAGTCACAGCAGGACATTTAACTGCTGGCAGATAGCTGGTATCAGACCTTCACACATTTTTATTTAGAGAAAAGAGAGGTCCAACAATCAAGGAGCCTGTATGGAATTAACAGGGAAACTAGTCAACAGGGCACAAGTTCTATTCCAGTCTTCCAAATCCTTTGTCTGGTCCTTAAAATCTCAAATGAAATGTTACCACAATTTATAGCCAGCACTAGATCTAACAGTGATTTATCATAACTTGGTATTTAAGCAGGGAGTCTTGGTCATTTCCAACAAAGTCAGTAATTCTGCTGCCATGCAGAGATGTGAGCACCAGGCAGGCTACTATCAGAAACCTCCATTTCAGGGAGACTGTTTTTCACCTTTGTAGTGGTTGTCACAGTCTTCAAAAGGCAAAGTTTCCAAACCAGTTCTGTCTCTCACAATAACTGCTATAAAGCATTCTTAGAGTGTGCTATTACACATCAGTGTGTAAGAATGGCACTGAGTTATTCAAAAAATTCTGTTCCGTGTGTCTTCAGATCCATGCATTCAGCCTTGGTTAGCTAGAATAGTTTTGTTACGTTTTTCCCCCTGAGCTCTGTAGGTGCAGCACGGCTCACAATTCCTTTTCTCACGTGTTAGCTGAGATCACGGTTGGACAGGTCAGGCCATTGAATTAGATCATCATTTTAGGACCCCTCCAACTGAACTATGCGTTCAGTGGAAACCTTGCTCTTCTGCATCACTAGGTCAAATCTTGAGGTCCCGTCTATCTGCAGGTATGTCCCAGATTTCTTGGTGTTCCCACTGTAGCTGACAGTAAGGATCTCCTGATAGCAATCAGGTTTGGTACTGGGGACCAGAGGCAGGGCCTGGCTCTGCAATGTAGACAGTCTACAGGCATGAATAGTTAACAGCAGTAGGTGTCTAAAAATAGTTGAGTGAATCTGGGCCACACTTTCATTTGCAAGACCTTTGCTGGTACAGCAGCCCAAAAATACCAAGTGTGGTAGGTAGACTTTGGGTTGCATGTGTTACATAATATATGTAGCTAATGTTGTGTAATGGGGAACAGATATTTCAATCAGCTGCTGTCACCTTTAATGGTGCTTCTGTCCTGGGTTTTGGTTTCAGAATTGATCCAGACCCCTACCACAGATTTTAAAGACTATTTGAAGAGCTCCAATAAACTTTTGGCTGTCAGAATGCCTTAGTTTTAGTTGAAAAGGTTATCAAGCTTTCCAAAAACTTCTTAGAGGCTGCTGCAGATATTTTTGAAGCCGAATAGGGGGCAAAAACATGGTGTCAAAACGGTTTTTCATGTTGGATCAGGTGAACTGGAGTTGTGTAAAGATATTAGCCACTCAATCCTGAGCTAATATCCTAGTCACTTGTCCTACGGGCAGTCTGCTCTCTGGGAATAGGGGTCATCTTCTTTAAAGGTCACTGGAAATGATATCTTGGCATGGTGGTATGGATGAGCTGCTGGATTTGTAGAATGTAGGTATTTAGTCCTAATCACTCATGGTTTTTTTATATATATATAGTCATGATCAGTAGATTTTGTGTGATATATATGTGTGTGTATGTATATGTTTCTCGTGATACTTTAGCTAGAGTTACTGTAGACACATAGCCTGTCTAGATTCTAGGCACAGAACCTGTATGTATTTTGCATTTATTGTGCAAAAGTGTTTTTAAAGTGCTGTGTATGCTTCCGAGCACCTCATGCTGTCACAGCAGAGATGATGGCTGTCTAGTGATAGACACAGTGAACTCCTTTGTTCATGGGCAAATGAAGATGTGATTGTGCAGTTGGTTTGTAAAGCACACCTGGATGAACAGCACTCGATAGAAGCAAGATAATCTTGGTTCATTAAAATTTGTTTTAAGATCATGTACATATATAGACTTTCATTTCTGTGTGTTCTACTCCAAATCAGTATCATTAATGAAACTGAGTAATTTGCTGTTAGCTGGCAATGTGTTTTCTGAGTAGCTAATTTTAAATATCAGGACTGTAACTGCAGTGCATATTTTCCCCATGTAGTTTCTTTAGAAATGGTATATGCCCCATTTGTCTAATCTCTACTTCTGTGATTACAAAATAGCCAGGTTACATAAAAACAACTAAATTACATATTTGCATACAATACTGCTGTGGCTCTGCAGAAGCCATTTTGGGCTGTTCAATGCTTACAGTTTCTTTCTTTGAAAGGGCTGGTTATTTCACCAGCAGCACTGCAGAGTTGTTCCAGTCTTTTGCTTGAAAACATTTTTTTCATCATTCTACTCCAACGGATGCAAACAAAGTAAATAATATTTAGTAAAATAAGTAGTAAAAGACAATAAACCAAAGTACAGCTAATGTAGTTCTTTCTGCCATTTAAACCTATGGGATTTTTATAAGTTGGATTTCAGAGTCTTTGGGCAGAAACCAGCCTTTATTTAACTGTTTGAATAGCACAGTGGGACCCCAATTCATGGCTGGGCATTGACAAAGTAACACTACTAAAAATAGTTTGCAGAGTTGGGCCCTTGAGTAGCAGAAGAAAAGTCAGAGAATGCATAATTTGAAGAAATGCTCTGGCTGTTGCCAGTGGGTCTGCTGTCCCTATTGTTATTTAAAACCAGAATTAGCTGTGCTTGTTATCTACAGCACAGTCTGTCCATTTGCAGCCTGCTGGCTTCATTTTTATTACCTTTTTAAATCTAGTTAAACATCTATGTTCTTTGAGAGACCACAGTCAGCATTTGGGGAGACACAATCCAGGACTCCAGTTATGAATTCTCCGATTGCGGAGCTGGCTGAAGAGGCTCCTGCTGCTGCCCTTGGCCGTTCCTCCTGCTCCCTGCCAGGACTGCTGTAGCCGTGGTGGAGCTCTGAGGCACATCTGGGAAATGAATTGGTTTAAAGCTTTGGTATAGCTTTTCTGATGCGTTTATTTCCCAGGTCCATTGTACTGAGCAGCAGCATTGGGCCAGCAGCAGGGCAGTGGAGGAAGGGGAGGAAAGGCTGGAGAACCGTCTCCACCACTGAGTGATTCATCTCATGGAGCTGTGCTCCCAGTATTGTGTGCATGCTGGAAGCACAGCCATGGTCGTCAGCCCGGAGGCAGAAGGCAAATCTCTTTCCATTGCTTGAAAGTGCAAAAAGAAACCTGGTTTAGCAGTGAGCAGAATGACTCCCACTAGGCACCCTCAAGGAACACTGAATGCGCACACTCTGAACAGCAGAGACCTCAAAACACCATGAGGAGTTTGCATAGGTAGGGATATTCCCAGTCTCAGCATTGCATAAACTATGTGCTGTAGCATAAAAAGCTAGAACACACATAAAAACTTGTTTTCTAGGAGAGAAGGGTAGCTTATTGGATCACCTTTTTATATTCCAGATTCAGAAGTCTTACGTTTTTACCAGCAATTTCACAGGTTATTTCTTGGTGAAATTCTTGAGACTGAATCAGACCCCAAAAGTCTTTTTAAAAAGCTTTTTTTTTCTTCCTACATAAAGCCATTAGTCTCTGCAAGAGGAAAATCTGGGGTGGATTTGTAGCAGTGGATTTAGAAGTGCTTACCGGAGTGGCCTGATCTGTGTAACAGCAATGAACAAGAGTCATATGCAATGAAGAAATACCTTTTATCTATGTCAGAAGATGTAATTTCCTGAGACATTAGAATGAATGTCTCATCTGGAATCTGGGCCCAGAGGTTAGACAAAAGTTCTTGTTGGCAGGCGGTGCCCAGTGATCACAGAGGCGTCTCCAGGATGCTCCATTTAGGCCACAGATAGAGTAATCTCATGGGATTCTCTAACCAGAGAAAACTGGAAAAAACAGGGAGACCTGAGCTGCAGTGGCATGTTGTAGTTACACCCTAATGAGGTGAGATCATTTCTCTTTGTAATTTCAGAATGGAAAGTAGAAGCAGAATGATAGTGTCATTCAGAAGTTGATATTTAACACATTTACAGCTCTCCCAGTTCTCATACCCTGCAGGGCCAAACTCCAGAATCCTGAAATCTGAGACTTTTCCAGAAAAGAACCCTTCCTTAGTACGGCAAACCAACTGGCTATTCCTGAACATCTCACACTGCTTTTCTGATAAGGCTGCTGTTCAGTTTTGCAGTCTCTGCAACATCACAGATTCCCTTTTATATCCATTTAGGCATTTTGTGTGTACAACGCTTAAATATGGGCTTTTCAGGAACCTAGGGCATGGATCGTCCTAGATAACCTCTTAGCCAACCAGTTCCAGCATCTATTTCTTCATGATGCATCCAGCCTGGTGCAGCCTAAGTGGGGATGAGCACCAAATACAAAATTCTTGAAGGGTGTGTTGGAAGTGATGGAGAACAAGTTAAAAAATGGCTCAGCAAAAGATGTTCTGGTTGTGTTTATTCTTGGGCAGTGTGTGATGGTCGCTGGGCTTGTGAAACAAATCTGACAGCGTGGCTACCTGAGCCAGGTGACAGTGAGGCCACTGGAAGATGGAGTGTGAATGCTGAGCATGTGTTGCTTGCTGCTGTTCACTGGCAGTGCCCAGCGCTGCCCCGTGTTTGCCGCGGGGCGAGGGCACACGCGCGGTTACAGCAGAGCTTCTGTTCTGCTGCACATCCAGACGCCCGTTCCCTTGCAGTACTGCGTTCACAGAGGCATGCCCTTAATTACCCTAAACAGACAAATGCATGATGCAGACTGAAAATTCCAGACATATGGACATGCCAGAAGTTTTGTGTCTCTTGTGGGAGAGGCTTTAGAAATGTCTTGAGGGGTTACCAAAACTTGTTGCTGCCCCAGATCTGCTTTTGAATGATGTGTCAGCACTTGTTTAAGATAAATATTGAAACACTTGTAGGCATCATCAGAGAAAATTTTCACAAGTAACTTGGAAATCAAAGTCTTGTTGACTTTAATGAGACTTTGGTGTGCAAATTACTTGGGGGTTTTTGAATATCTTGTCCATCTTCTTTCTAGCCAAAATCTGTTTTATGCTCCAGTGGCAGAAATCCTTCCTTCCTTTCTTCCTTCCTTGAAGCAAAAATTTAATTGGGATGCTTACTGTTCTGGCACTGGGGGAGAACTATCACAGCCAATTAGATATTTTTCCGTGATTTTTGAGGCACGAAAGTTTGTCTGCACATGAATTGTGATAAACTGTTTGGCCTGAGATAAAATGGTAGAACTTTTCCAGTTACAAGTTCCTACCAACCTAATTTCCTACCACAGCTAAAATATGAAAGGTGTTTAATAACAAACGAACCATTATTTTTGTTTACTCCAATTTTACTTACCTATGTGAATTTCTTTCCATTTGTTCATATATTCCAAGTGGAAATGAAAAGAAATCAGTGGCAAATCGAAACAATTTGGCAGCATAGGCACAATAAATTATCCAGCTACAAAATGATACCAATACTGCTGAGTAAATACTTCCTCTACAAAACTTTAGTACTTTGTGGATTCTTTGCAGGAAACATCTCATTATCTCAGTTATGTGTACGAGTTTTTAAGAAGATTATTTGGTGTGTAATTTCCTTGTCAAATTCCAATATCCAAGGCCTCAAAGGAATTTAGGGCTCTTATCCCTCACCAGAATCTGTATCATTCTTGATATCAGTAGAAATGTAAGCATTAAACATTCTAATCCTGACCATTGGGGTACCTACATTTCACATGCTAGTTGGAAATTGTAACAATCAAATTAAGCATGAAGTTGCAATTCCTGTCACCTCTTGTTTGCCATTTAATTGGTAGATAACTACTCTGAGCTCATCATTCAGCTTTCTTGGTAATCAGAGAAGAGAGGAGCTGCCAAGGAATCCTTTATCCATTATGACAAATAGGTAGGTGGGTCACTCTTGGAAGGGCCCTGTCTTTCTCCACTGCTTGTGAAAAAAGCCCAGACAGCAGTGTAGGCTGCTTGCCTGTCTAAGATGAGTGCAATGAGTTTCTTCAGCCACCATACAAACTTCAGAGCCAAGTGAACTGGTGCTCTGCACAGCAAATTGCTTCTCATAGCTCAGCACAGGCAGGGATGGATTCTGCCATCCCACTTTTCTGTCTATGATTTGTATTTATGTGGGGTTCCAGTCTGCAATTATGCATGGAAATACCCAGCTGGCTTTAATGAGGCTATCTGCAGAAGTTAAAGTGACTCATCTCAGAAATCCATAAAAGCTTTATTTATTTACATCTCTAACCTTAAAGACAAGCTTCCAGGTGGCAGAGAGATATGCTGTATGTCTTTTTTTTTTAATGCTGTTCCAGTTTGTGCAGAGCAATTACATATTTATTTAACTAGACAGCAAAGGGAAGTCTAGTGATCTGTGATATGGCAGATAAGGCCTTCGCCTTAACCACTGAGATGCTGCCCTGCTGCCTATTTCACTTTCTTGCATCCATCAGTCCATGCTGGTATGTTCTGCAAGCAAAGAATCTGAATGATGAATGAAAGTCTTTTTCCTGATATGACATTTAGCCCCAAACCCTTCTCTTTAAAGTGTAGCAGTGCCCTTCTGTCTGACTTTTAAAGGTCAATTTCTACCTGGTATTGAATTATTTTCTACCACCAAGTACACTGGTCCCATCCTTGATTTACACTGGGTATGCCTCTGCTACAGCACCTGGCCTGGCTAGTGATGGCAGCACATGAGGGTGAAGATGGGGAGTGCTTCATCTTCCTGGGCCTGGGCTTCCTTGGGAACAAAAACTGGATTTGGAGGCAGACAGGGCAATGTGGAGAATTCCAGAAGGTCCTTTAAACTGTCCCACAGGATGTGGTTGATACCACTTAGTTTGGGCAGAGGGAGAGATAACATAGCATTTTGCTGGGATGGCAGCAAACACACACAGCATCACCTCCACAGCATATGGTATGGTCTGTCACCATTTGTACCCATTTCTGTGCAATCATCTTTTCAGGAACATGTGCAGGATTCAGAGAGAGACAGAAGAATATGCAGGTGCTTTGGACAGCCTCCAAATTAAAATGATAGGAAATGGGCAAATCAGAGTAAAGCACAACTTGCAACCAGTCAAAGAATCCCTGTGCTGAGCAGGAACTCCCCAAAACCCTGAATGACTGAATAGCTCATGCATTCTGAGTGCTGGCTTCCTTTGTTTCATACATGTCAGGTTTTCATGACTGACTTCTTTGCTTGGCTCTGTGGTCAATACAGCCCACATAATTTCAGTACTTAAACTTCATGCATAACTTAAGAACTTCTTTGATGTAAAGTGCCCGTCCTTTGTTTATCAAACCCTTCTGCCAAGGCAGCATTACTGGTATTTAGGGTCTCTTTTGGGAATACATCCAGGTACAGTCTTTGTAATCACCTCGGGGACTCTTCAAATGTGGTAACTAATTTTGATCACTGTAGTTCCTTTCCAGCTGTTTTGACAGAGACATGAAGCCCAATGTGCAGAGGGTGAGCCCACTGTGCTCATTGACATAGCATCAATCGTGGGGTGGAAGAGGATCCCTGCCTTGGATAGGACCTGCCCTCACTGCAGCTCCCCCTGAGCTTGGTCCTGCAGCTGGCAGAATGAGACCAGGGGCCTTCTATTTGGTTTTATTTTTACAACAGTAATGGTGTATGCCACATGCTAATTGTTGTGTAGACCTTTCTGAGGATGCCTGGGAAGACTGGGTCACAGTGAGATTCCTGAGGCTGAAATAGTGGCTGCTTTTTTCCTATACAATCCAGTGGTTGTGGAGGGCCGTGATGGATTGTTAACACCGATGGTCCAGCAATTTCACTTTCAGATGACAATCAGTAAAGTACAATTTTGAGATAAAATCAGACTTTGAGAGATTAGGAGAAGGCATCATTGGCATTCTGGAGTATGTAGCCCAGAAGCTTCCTCAAACCCCCTTTCCTCAGGAGCCCCACATGCCTCTGACAGCCTGAAGCACTTGATGCTGGAGACAGGAGCTGGACAGACAGCACCAGTGCAGCCTTGTAACTCTCTTTGTGTTAACTAGGAACTGTAAAATAAGGCCATGTCTTCTCACTGAGGTATTTTGAAATTAAGGCCTTTTTTGGTGACATGTTTAGACACTGTGTCCATGAGAATAGCAATAATTTTTCCAGATGGAGGTTGGACATTGTGCATTAAATGAGGTGGTGGGGCACATGCTGAACTGATAGAATAAAGCAAACACCAAATGGTTCCTAAATGCTCTTTGTCTGTATTCTGTCTATTTGTTGCTCAGAAAAGTGCAAGGGTCCTGGAGAAAACAGTGATAACATGATGTGATAACACAGGTAAAGGGTATATATTGATTAATTCCTGCAAAAAGCTGAACCAGTTCGCTCGTTCAGCTAACTAAGGGGTGGGGACTGGTTTTGTAGGCTTCATGATGCATTTTTGTTTAGTTGTGTGGCAAATGTGTGTGTGCATGTGTGCAGTCTTTTAGGTGGTTTTAGTAGCTATAATCTCCCTTTTCGCTTGGTTAATCACAGAATGGAGATTTTCATTTCAGGGAATCTCACATTGAATATCTCCCTAAAGGTGGATAGTTTGTTCCACCTATTAATCCTGCATAAGCTCTGCATAACCAGTAAGGGAGTTGTAGCCCCAGAGAGTTTCTAAACCCTTTTGCTATAATACTTGGATTTTTCCAGTGAAGTCTTTAGTTTCATCTGATTATGTTTCTTAACTTAATGCATATTTCATTGAGGATCCTAAAGCAACTAAAAGGATGATATAATGCACAGAACTGATAATGCACAGAATAATTCCCAAATACTGCTGCACGCTTCTGAGTGGGGTAGGCTTGAAAATGTCCTGCAGAATCTGCAGAATAAATGCAAATACAGGTTCTAGGTGGTGATCAGAGCAGCCACCAAACCACTGGGGACTGTGTGGTGAAGCACCTTATGTGCATGCTGAAGTTACCACTAAAGGCTATGTCTTCTTTGAGTTCACTCAGTTTGTGCAGTTTCTGGAGCTTCATTTTAAAACTCAGTCTCTCAGGTGAAAGCAATAGGTGTGCAAAGGCTCACAATGCAGTGCAAATGGCTGTACAGAGCCACATCGTGGGGAATGCCATTCTTCTGTGACAGCCTTTTTCACTTCCTGCAGAGCACCCCAGAAGAACTTGGGAGACCAAGAACTGATTACAAGCAGGCAGTGAGACAGATGCATGATAAGGCATAAAGTCAGCAATCTCACATGCATTTTCAGTTTCAGACAGCACCAGATGAGACTATCGGACTCCTTAGCATCACATTCCTTTAAATCTTTTCTTGATACAGTTTGAGTTTCTTGAGCAGAATGCTGCAGTACAGCCAGTTCACTGTTCACAGTGATAGGAAGATGTGCAGTAGATCAGGAGACTTCTTTGAAGGAACCCATAAGCATTAAGGAAGTAGTTGCATGTGCTTTTTCAAAATATTTTAACTGCTTGTTAGTTCAAGGATATCATCATAATCTGTTGAATGCTAGTGTTTTTCTGTTTTCTTTGAATGTTTGCAGCAGCAGGTGGGTGGTGGGATGTATGAAGCATCTTGAGTTGAGATGAATGAAGCACTTCAAAAGAAGAGAAAATCTCTCCTAGGATTTTTCCGGATTTTTGAACCAAACTTCTAAGCTTGGGAAATTTTCACAAGCTGGTTAGGCACAGGCATAGGAAGGACATAATTTCTTGGGACAGATTTCTGTCCCGAGGTTTTCAGATTACGCTGTAAAATCAAGTTCAGAAGATGTAAAAGGCTTTTAAGATATTTTTCAAAATAAGGCTAGAGTGTGGGCTCAAGCCCTTTAGAGAGCTGTCCTCCAAGATCTCTGATTTTTGAAGAAAAGGGCAAAGAACCAAAATTCCTGCATAAATGGTCTGTACACAGAATCAGTAAGTGTCCTCATTTTGTTTAGCCTAGTAAAGTTGCTGAGAGATTTGCTTTGGTAAGGAAGCTGGGGTTGTGTGTGACTCATGAAGAGACTCTTGGCTAATCTGACTATTTGATGGCTTTGAATAGCTTAGCAAAACACATTTTGGACAACTACATTTTCAAGCCATTCTGTGTGAACCGACTGTGTTCCACAGAGCAGCTGCAATAACCTCTGACTAATTGCCTTTTGAGAAGGTTACCTGCTGAGAGCATCTGCCACAACATCCACTCTCCCAGAAATGTTTCATCTCAGAATTGCCTGATGCAGGCTGGAGAGCCCAGCATCACAGGCAAGAAGGGAGTTATCTCTTGAGGCAGAGCACGGAGGATGGGATTTGCTTGACTTTGTTGAATGTTCATCATCTGTCTTTGAAACTCTGAGCATCCTGTCTAAACTGCCTTTGTAAGGCACCCTGAAGCCTTCCTTGAGGTGAGCTGTGCCATTGACCCGGACAGCACATCCGGGAGTGAGCCAGGATCCCACAAACCCACGTGCTCTCCAGGGCTGAGCGTGGCCTCCACGCAGTGCCCGCCCAGCGCCATGCCGAGCAGGCTGTGCCAAGCTGGATTCCAGCTGCCCCTTAAAGCCCTTGTCTGGGCTTGAGACACTCAGGGAGCAGTGTAGTAATACATAAATAAAACCAAGGAGTTTATTGCTTGTAATGTCATTCTCTTCCTTAGATCTCATGCGGGAATATTTATTCAGGAGCATATTTATGGTGATAGAATCAACAGATATTAAAACTCTATCCAGGAGGATTAAGAGTACCTGCTTATGGGAGCAAGTTGTCCAGAAGAAGAAAAAGAAACCTTGAATTTATCCTTGCAGAAATAGCAATTAATGTGTCGGCTGCTGTTTGTTTTAAAGACTTTGCTCTTGGAGTCTTGTGATGGTACATCAATGTCCCTGATCATTCCAACAGAAAATGTTCTGTTTCATGGGTGGGTTTTATAGTTCATGACAAATATATCCTAACTGTCTCCTAAAAAAGGGAAAGGGAAAACAACATTTAATTCTACATATTTTTGGCTTTTATAGTTGTTTTGCATGGATTCGTTAAAGAATATCAAACATTTGGCATTAGGATTACTGTGTTAGATGCTCTGGGTGTTGTGCTCACAGACCCACCTTTTCTGTCAAGATACTCCAAAACCAAAATCTTGGTTTCCTGCTTGGCAGTCAAATTAAAAAATCAAAGCAAGAAGAGACTTCCTTTCTTTCCCCCTTGGTATTTTCCCACCATATTGACAGCTGCATTTGACAAACAATATTAAATTACCTTTAAGACTGTATCAGCTACAAGTTCTTAGTAATGAGGGGAAAATCAGGCAAGTCAGACCAAGACACGACTGGTTGGGAATCAAAACAAAATTGGCAGCTTTATCAAAAAGCATGCACATCTCTGTATTCTCGCAGCTGCTGGGTGTTGCGTTCAGTCCACGGATTAATGTGTCACAGTTTAACACAGGCTGCTGGGCTGTGGCACTGCCTCTGTGCAGCCCCCAGGCTGGACTTGCAGCCTGTGCGAGCCGGAGCTGCTCCCATGAGAGGAGGGGTCGGTGGGTGGATGGAGCGGGCTGGGGGGTGGTGCTTTGCCACCCATTCGGTGCTGGCTCCAGCTGGCTCCACACATGCAATTGTTTGAGATAACCTTGGATCTCTGGCATTGTTGACTCTGGTTATCAGTGACCTGTTACGTAATGAGGATGTGCAGCAATAGCTGCGTTTACCTACGGGGTAAAAGAACCGGTGCTGTTCTCCACCCAGAGCAGGAATGGGATGGCTTTGGGAGTGAAACCAAATGCAGGTACAACTTCATTTGTAAAGTACCTGGGTAAATGATTCCTGTCCCTGCCAAGGCTGCCCCATGGCAGCACTTCCCAGCCCCTGCCAGTTCTCCTTCCACCATAGTGACTGACTGGGATCAGCAGCTCCCCAAGAAGGTACTTTCTTTTTAAATGAACTTCCATGAGCCTTAGGTAAACACCTCATGCTCTCACACCTCACTGTTAATAATAATTCAATGCATAATAAAGAAAAGGGTAAATCTATGAATGGGCTGCCAGGCATTTTCTTTTATCGGTGTCCAAAACTCTTCAACAGTACTGGTATCTGTTGGGGGCCCCAGAGCTGGACACACACAGCATCTGGAGTACTGTGTCCAGCTGTGGAGTCCCCAGTACAAGAAGGACATGGACCTGTTGGAATGAGTCCAGAGGAAGACCACTAAATTGATCATGGGGCTGAAACACCTTTCCATGAAGACAGGCTGAACTGGGGCTATTCAGCCTGGAAAAGAAGGGGCTCCAGGGAGACTTTATAGTGGCTTCCAGTACCTAAAAGGGGGCTACAATGAGGCTAGAGAGGGACTTTCACAATGGTGTGACAGGACGAGGAGCCTTAAACTGAAAAGAGCAGGTTTAGATCAGATGTTAGGAAGATGTTCTGTATTGTGGGGGTGGTGAGGCACTGGCAGAGGTTGCCCAGAGAATCTGTGGATGCCCCATCCTGGAAGTGTCCAAGGCCAGGCTGGATGGGGCTCTGAGCAGCCTGGTCTAGTGGAAGGTTCCCTTCCCATGGCAGGGGAGTTGGAACTAGATGATCTTTAAGGTCTCTCCCAACCCCAATCATTCAACAGTTATATGAGCTTTAATTAGTTAATAGCACAATGCAAGGAGTCTGCAATAATATACAGCATATTATAATGTCTCAAGTGACATGAGACACGTGAAGTGAGATACCTATGGCCTTTCTAACACAGGAAAAATATCACTAAATATAGCTGAATGCAGTTTTTCACCGACTCCAAGGAATAGATGGTAGAAGGATGTTTGGAAATAAGCATTTTTCATTATTATCTTGTGTTTGAAATGTGCTGACTTTAGAAATATAGTATAAAATTAGTTCCAGGAGAGTAAATGCAGCAAGGATAATAGATGCTTGTTTTCTTTATCAGAATCCCTCAATTATGGAAATGTGGCAAATAGGTAATACCTCTAGGTTGAGTTGAATTAACATGTGTTTAAAATGAATGTAAAATATGTCCTTTTCTCAGTAAGACAAAAATCACACAGCACAGATACTGAAAAACTGAAATACATCTCTGACTTTGAAATTATAGTTGTCTTTCTACATCAGCTTCTTGAAAATGTCATGTGAGATTAGATCTGTTCACTGTTGTGTTGGTAAGCATACACGCCCCCTGCAGAGGGCTGTCTTTGTTTCAAGAGCTTACTGTCTCAGGCAAGGTTTTCAACGGCAACTGCTCATTTGTGACACCTTTTATAAAGATCTTTCAGTAATCACTGGATATGTACTGTTACAAAACCAGGGTCCTTAGAGGAGCCTCCAGCTGGGCATGAAAAATTATGCAGGTAACGAGGAAGAACCTGTCCTCAAAAGACAAAGTGAGAAGAGAAGAAACAGGCCAGATGACCACTAAAGCCTCAGTTTGTTTGCTCTAAATGCAGAGCTTGACAGAAATACAACTGTCCTCTTGCTCAGTGTCACCAGTTGTATCCAGATGCCTCTGCAAGGTGCCCTGTATGGCTCAAAGTGGCTGTGCTCCCGCTGTGGTGTGGATGGAGCTCAGGTTGGGATCAGTTCCATCTCTCCTCGTTCATTGGTTTCTGTCTGAAGGGCCAGCTGGCTCATTTCAAACTTAAGTACGAGTACACACTAATGACTGAGACAATGGGGGTGATTGGGGAATTTCAGCATGGGTGCAGTCCTGAGGCCTGACCTGATACAATTAGCCAGTTTACTCATTTTATTTTAGTCCTCCAACTCTGTGGCTAGGCAAGGTATTTTCCATTGCTTGGGAGAGCTTTTCAAATTTTTCCTTCTTTGCAGCAGATGAGCTCAAAGAAAGTCCCGTTTCTCCTTTGTGAGACAGGCCTGTCTCTGTTGATGCTACACAGATGGCAGACATCCTCTTATTCACCTGAAATCAAACATTTTTGAGATTAAGTACCTGTTTGCTGCTCTCCAGTTTTAAAATCTCCCCACAGATTTGCCCTTTGTCTTCAAAACTGCTTAATGTCACCATTGCTTTCTTTTCTGTCTTGGGGGATGCAGTCTGTCTAGACCAGCTGATGGCTCAAAACCTTCCTGTTCTTCCATGGAGTGAAACCAGTTGTGGGGTCCCAAATGTGCATCTTTCTCAGGCCGCTACTGATGTGGGTATCTATTGTAGTAGATGACAGTAGGTGGTGTTGGGATCATTGCCCCAGAGAACCTGGAGGATAAAAGCAAAGCAGCTATAAAAACAGAAATCAAGAGTAGCACCATAATCAGGTAAATATGCCCACATAAAGAGGGAAATAATTAAGGAAACTGGTTTTTACTCTTCCTCTATTTCGTAGGGCACATTTACATTCAGTGTTCAAGTGCTCATGGCAGGGAGTGGGTGGTTTTTTTAGTCTTGTGCAATACCTACTGATTTATCATCCCATTGTTTCTCTGCTCAATCAGACCTTCATGTCCATTGCTACAAGAGTTTGGGGTTGGGAGAGGGAAATATGGGCAAAGTGACAGCTTGGCAGAGCCAGTCAGCCCACACCCCACAGAAAAGAGCCTACCAGGAATGATTTTGAAGGAGTGAGAAGCAGAAATCCACTGCCAGCCTGAGTTTGAGCTGACGCGAATGCTGCCTGGGCAGCATCAGTATCCTGTTAGCTTCACAGTTGCAAATCTGGCCCCAAAGCCCCAACAATCCAGCTCTTCCCACACATACAGATGCATGCATTCATGAAAGAAGCAGGATATCAGCTGGAAAGGGGGGAACGCCTGTTCTGATGAGTCCCATCCCAGCATTGCCCTGGTCAGAGATCTGGTCCGTAAAACAGGTGATGGGTGAGGGTTGTGTGATAAACAAAGCTGCATCCCAAAACATTTTAGTGGTGGCCTTGGCAGTGCTGGGTTAACCCTTGGACTCAATGATCATAAAGGTCTTTTTCAACCTAAATGATTTTATGATTCCATGAAATAATACGGTGAACTTGTCTCTGCATGGCTTCTCAGCCCCAGAAGCTTGAGCCTGTGATGGGTTTACAAGCATTTGTGTGCTACACACTGAATTAACAACTGAATGTGCTCCAGCATGAGCAGTTCTGCACAGGCGTTTGTCTCCTGTTCAGAAAGGCAGAACAAGAAGCACAAATCCCTATCAGAAAATGTACAAGCTTAAAAATATTTAGGTTGGAAGAGGCTTCAGGAGATAATTCCAGTAAACTGTGCTCAAAGCAGGGCCATGTCAGGTTGTGTGGGGACTCATCTGGTTGAGCTGCAGATATCTCTCTAGGTGGAGGTCCCACAGCCTGGTCAGGCAACTTGGTCCAAAAGGTAACCACCCTCTCTCGGAAGATTTTTTTCCTTGCATCTAACTGGAATGTCTCTTGTTGCTTCTTGTGTCTGTTGCCTCTTCTGCTGTGCTTCTCAAAGAACAGTTTGGGTGAAGGGGAGGAGAAGTTAAAATTAACCTGCACATTCTCTTCCTTTATCGTGTGATGGCTGTACACCTCTGCAAGGGCTTTGAGGCATGGAATAGCAGCCACCAACACTGAGTGTGCTATACTGCTTAGCAGGGAAAAGAGAAACTCTGCAACCTCCTCATTATTTTATGGGGTCTGAAGGGGGAAGGATATGGGTGAGCTGTTTAGTTCTTACCATCTTGGCCAGCAGTAAGGGTGCAGAGACATCAAATACTGCTTGGGCATTTGGCAGAGCCTTTCTAGCATTTGGCTATCAAGCCTTCAGTAGTTAATGCAAATCCAGTCAAACAGAAGAGGCCTGCTCTCTGGGACTCAGGCTACAGGAAGAATAAGCAGTGCTTTCACATGAGGCAATAACATTCAAGCAGGATTTGTTAAATCATGCAAATGTTGCTGGTCTGCACTTTATATTTATCTAAGGAATTGATTAAGCACTGAGTTTTTTGGTTGGTGAGTAAAGTTGATTAATAAAAGTACTAGGGTCACAATATATATTCTAGGAGTACATTTACTAAGCTCAAACCTGACTTTTTTTAGTTTTAGTTGAAATGCATGATAATTTCTTTGCTCTGTTCTATACTCACAGTCTGGTTTTGGATTTCTGTTTTGTTTCTCACAGCCCCAGCAGAGAGCTCTCCATAAACATTTCCAGCCTCTAAAGCTGCTGTCCTGCCACTTGATATGAAAGTGAACTTTCCTTCATGAAAAAACCACAATAAATGGCGCTGCCAGAAGATGACCATGGAGGATTGAAGATAAACTTGAAGTAAAATCAGCCCACTCAGCTGATATTCTGGGGAGACCTGGTTTGCTGTGGAGTAAATATGTGGTGCAAAATATCCAGTGCTAGTTTGTTGAAAATGGTCATTGACAGACCTTTAGCTGGAAAATTTCTTCCAGTCTTCATCACTGTGCATAACTTTTGAGTTCCCTTTAGGGGACTGTCTATGCCCTTTCACTAGAAGTCCTGTTTTAGCATGGCAACTACTGGATTCTTTTATTATGTATGCAGATGGCATGATGTTTTAGGAAAAAACTTACAACAGTTCTCCAATCTCAGTGGATATGTTCACAGTATTACACCCTGATAGGAATGTAAATGTCTTGTATGTGTTAGTTTTGCAGTCTAATGGTATTCTGTTAAACAATATCAGCACTTCATATGTGCTTTTCTCACAGAACTAGCACAGTCCATATATATATAATGGTCTTTTTTTAAAATACTGAAGAAATGTTTCAGTGTTTGTGCTGAGACTGCATCCAAACTGAAGCCCAGTACTAGCATCCCTTCACTGATTCACAGTAGGTTGTGTAGATAGATTTGCACGTGGCAGAGATGTGACTTCTTTTATCAAGACTTAGAGAACAGCTGTCACAGAGGTAGCCAAGAACAGGGTAGGTTGAATGAGCTGTAGGATACTGTGTCTGCTCTCCCTCTCACCCACCAAATAACAAAGGGTCTCGTTTCTGGTGTGCCAGTGTGTTTTCTAACTCAGCGAGGGAGAGGCAAGGGAGAGAGCCTTTCTCAGACATGTATGTGACCCTGGGTTTGATCTGCAATAAAACCAGAATAAACTGGAAAAATTCAGGTTCTTTATGCTGGCCACCACTTATGTTTTGGGCAGGGCTGAGAAATTGTAGTCCAAACCAAACTCTCTAAAAAGGTAAAGTGTAAGACTATACTTCTAAGGAGCAAGACACTCCCTTTGGAGAGGGCAGATTTCTTCATTAACTTTTTCCACTTTCTACTCAAAACAGTATTTTGGTAGGAACTGGGAATAAGCAATTGATTCCAATAAGCCTTTCAATATACTGTAGCAGGCTCAAGACTGTTGCATTCAATCTGAACGTTGTTTTTTGTTCAGTCTCTGAATGACTGACCTCATCACTGGTTGTATCACAGCTGGCTGTGGTACTGTTTCTTCCATGGGGACTCAGTGGAATTAGTGTCTGTCCCTTACATCAGGACCTTCTTGGCACACTCTTTATAATGAACTGACGTCATCAGCGTACTGAGGGGGCTTACCTCTTTGTTCTTCTTTCTTGAAAATCAAAGGTAGCTTTTTTGTGTACTTAGAGACTGTCACTCTCTCCAGCCTGAGAAACGGGTACTGTAGAGTTGCTGTTAGCATTTATTCCAAACTCTAGGTGAGACAATGCTGTGTGAGGATGTAGTGATGGAGAGAATGTGCAGCTAGAGTGGGTCAAAGGCACCTTTCTAGAGGAAGCTCTTGCGTTAAAGTTCTTAAAAATTATTGTGCAGTTCATTGCTAGAGAATGGAAGGTCAACCACTTAGGGTGCCTGTATGACAAACAGATAATTATCTTCAGGGTTTAATTTTTTTCAGATGGTTATGGGCCTAGGTTTCAGCTCTCCACCCATCTCAGATTCAGCGTAGTGGATACTTCTATAGTATTCAGTCCAAAAGCAGATTATTTTTACTGGTGACCAAGATTTTCAGAAGTTGCTAGTGATTTTTAATGGTTTGGGTCTTTCCATGGGTTCCCAAATGGAGCTCCCAAGAATTACAGAACAGTAAGCTTCTACATTCTCTTTCTGAAAATCCTGGTCCCTAATTTCAAATTAATTGGTGTAAAAATTCTCCTTAAAACATAAGGATCTTTGCCAGTTGCAACATTTGCACTTTTTAGAGCTTTTCATAGGGTTGCAGGTTGGAATCTGATACCAACAGAGCCAGCCATGTGCATGGCACAGGTCCACTGTAAGCTTCAGCAAATTTTACAGCTCTTTCTGCTACAGGTTTTAAAAATGCACTCTGACAACTGAAATCAATTTCATGTTGGTAAAGCAATTAAAAACAAAATACTTTGATTGATATGTTAAATTAAAAGGAGAATGCTATACTTCTACGGTAGGAGTTCCCTTATTTTACTACCCGGTGAAAAAATCCAGAATAATTTAAATGATAAAAGAAGAGTTTATCAGAGAGTGTTATCTTTAAAAGGGTGTATGAGAAGAAGTTGCGTTAGGCAGAGAGCCACTAGAAGCTTTTTTTGTATCAATGTTAGTTTTGAACATCTTCCAGTATATGGGCATGAATTTAGATGTGTGCACTTCTCCTGTTAAAACAGTTTGTTTTAAAAGCTTCCCAGGATTTTAGCTATGGTGACCTAGAAAAGCAGTGTTATAGGCCCTGAGAAATGTGAAAATCAAGTCCAGACCCTTGAGTAGCCAGACTTGGAGAGAAGTCTGCTGTAGGTGCCTATCGGACAAACCTCCCTTGAAGCTGGTGTAGGTCTGCATCCTGCAGCCAGCCTATGCATGTGGGTAACTGCAAGCATAGCTCCCCCGAGCCCCATGACACTTCTCACGTGTGTAACTGTCTGCCAGAGCCATAAGGAAATAACTGTACTTTTTGGCTTGTATTTAACTATTCATTGTGTTTGGGTTTTTTTTAATCACTGTTATTCTCCCAATGTAGGCCATGCTTCCTCAGGGATATTTATGAAATTGTTCTACATCTCCTGAACAGCTATCTGGATCCCAGCATATTCTTCTGAAAACTTTTTAATATAAATAAACATGTGGGAGAGATTTTTGTTGTTATGAATGGGGGCAGGTACTGTGTTCTCGGAAAGGCTGTTGAGTGCAGACAATCAAGTCTATTACATTTTTTATGCCGAACACCTTTTTAATAGCAGACATATCCGCTTTTGCCTGGGTCGCAGGAACAGTTCAGGGGAAAGAATGCTTTATCTCTAGTCAATAAATCATTTATGTCGAGAGTGCCAAAGACCAAGTCAACATGAAAGGGAGCAAATAAGTTATTCCGGCAAAGGAAGTGAATTTAAATATGCTCAGAGCCATTAGTTCGATGCAAAAGAGTGGAAGACTAATGCTGTTTTCATAAAGCAGCCATTATCAGCCTGTGGAGATAGATAAATTCGTAACGGCTGTGCTGCTGTTACATTGATCACGTTATTATCTCTGAGACAAGGCAGGGTTGTGACCAGGACCCTGTTCCCTGTGCAGACCTGCAGCCTTCCTCCCAGCCCGGAGCCTCCCCCTGCTGCCACGCTCACCTGGTTCCTCTGTGTGCAGGTCGCAGCAGCAGACCCTGCTAAGAATCCCTGTCAGAAACTCAGCCATTCCGAGTGCTTCCCACTGTGAGAAGTTCTCCACTAGAAACCTGAAGGAATTGCTCACCCCAGAGAGCACACTGCAGCTGAGATCATCCTTTGCACTGTTTTGTTCCTCGGTTTTTTTCATCTGGGTGGCTTTCTGTGCCTGAACTCCTGCCATTTATTCTTTTAAGGGAAAGGCAGCCTTGTGGGAGGGGTGTTTGAAAAAGCTCCATGAGCTCTTTGTCCAGATGCATGGCAATGCTGTACCATTGAGTTTGCCCCTCCCTGTCTCTTCTTTAGGGTGTGTTGTCACTCAACAGCAGCTGCAATGTCATTGAGGCAATGAAACCATTAAAAATTACAAAATTCTGAGTTTGCTCTGAATTTTTAGAAGACCCCATGCCAGACCCTGGCAGACCTACATTGGCACCGCTCCATCACTCTCTCCAGAGATGTGTTGATTAGTGCCAGCCAAGGAGCCAGCATCGAGGTGGGGTTTTTTTGTCATCACTAAAATGAACCTCCCTCCACCTGCCACAAAGCCAAAAGATCTGCATTTTTCAAAATAAAGCAAAGTAAAACCCTGCATCTTTCACATTGGTCCCCTTTAACAGTTACCATCTCTGCCATCAGAGTCTCCTTGAACATCTCTGCTGCAGGACTGCAATTGACCCTGGTATATATAGGCTGTCAATAAGATTTTAATTTAAAAAGAGAAGGTCCTTCGGTATAATTAAAATTGATGGGTGAAGGGAAAATATTACCAGCATTACCTGCAACCTCATAATAAAATTCAGGAAAGTAATCTGGATAGCAAAAAAACACACCAACATAATGTATGGGTGATTAGGCAGGCTCATGAGGATAAATCAGCGAGTGAGAAAAGGAGATGCGTAATGAAGGAAGCCAAAAATGTATGGGAAGTCAGTGGCAAATAGGTTAGGGCTGGTTACACCAAAGACTTTACATATATCCTAATGAATACTGTCATAGCAAAGCTAAGTGTGATGTTAGACAGGCCCAGCACAGAGATTGCTCACACTGCATTGGAAATGTTTTGTATTTGAAAGCAGTGGAAGGAGGGAGTCAGGTTACACATTTAAAACGTAATTCCTCCTACTCTATCAGTAATTACAGGTAATATTAAGCAGTAACTATACAAACATAATTTTGAATTTGTAGAACCATTAACTGAATCCAAAATTGAAGGAAAAACTTGGCTAGGACTCCTCAGAACAAAAAGCATAAAGGAAGCTTCAAATGACACCAAACCCACAATAAGTCAAAAGAATGAGTGGTTTGATCCAGAAAACTATAGACTCGTTAGCTTCCTATCAGTCTTAGGCAAAATCATGGAAAAGTGAGTATGGCGTAATCATTAGAGCAATTTAAAATTTATAAAACCCACCAAATTATTTTATAGAAGTTTATCATGTCAATTAAACTTGCTATTATTTTTGTGATATCAAAGGATTGTTGAAAAAAGAAGCTCTGCTGGCATACTATACTTAGCCTCCTATAGAGCATTTGATTCTGATAAAGAACAAAATAGCACAATGCACAATCAATATCACCCATATTAAATGGATTAAAAATGGATTACAGGCTAGATCACAAAAAACAGCTGTAAATATGAATTATCCTCAGTGAGACTATTTCTGATGAGCTCCTCCCAAGGAATGCTCTATTTTCAATATACCCCCCAGGGAAAGAGAAAATTACTGTTGGCCACAGCCAGAGATGGCAAAAGCAGGGGCACAATAAATAATGATCTGAGCAGGTCAGTGGTGGAGAATAACCTGGAGGACAGATAAGTTAAAATCCAGGAGAGATAGCACCAAGTCCAACTTAAAAGCATGGGGAGTGTGTCTGCAATAATACAGTGGCTGTGAAGGTGTCATAAATTATCTGTTCAGCATCAGCCCCAGAGATGCTCTTGCCAGCTGGGATGTAGGACCTGGCAATAGTGAAGCCATTCCAGTTTGTTTGGTCACTGTCAGTCTTTCAAAAAGGGTATCGACAACTTGGAAAGATTATTTTCAGTAGTTCCCAGTGTCATTCAAGGGCAGGAAAACAGGTCTTATTATAGTGTCAGACTAATGAAGCTCAAGCTATTAATTTATCAGAGGCAATTTGAAGAGGTGACTTGATCTCCATCAGCAATCACAATCTTCTACCTGGGCAGGGAAGAGCTGTCTGAAGGCAGGTAACTCTTCTATTTAGAAGAAAAGGGAATGATGTGCTCTACTGGTTGGAAACTGATTTCAGGATAGAAATTAAGTGCAGATACTCAACAGGGAGGATGATTACCTGTGGAGACAACTTAGTTACCTGGTATGTTCTCCATCACATGAAGTCTTTAAATGTATGCAGAGTATTTTTCTAAGTCAATAAGCTCTACCTCAAACTGAAATCCAGGCTCGATGCAGCAATTACTGGATGAAGTTATTAGGCATGTGTTATGCAAGGATTAGACTAGATCATCAGATGTAAACTTCTGAATTAAAAATATCCTGAAGTTTCCAATATTACAGGAAAGCAGGGCAATCTATATCCTTTTTTTTTCACAAAATGGTATTAATTTAAACAGCTTCTATGGAAAGCTGTGCATTTGGTATGAGTGTCAGTAGGTCTGCTCACAGTTGTAAGGTTCTGCTGCACATAATTAAAGGGAGAGAACTGGACAAGAAAGGAAAACAAAACCCTTGGACATACCAAGAGTCTGTAGCCTTTCATTGACAGCAGCCTGGGACAAAATGCTGCATGCAAATGATGAGGCCATGTGTATGTGTAGTCAAAGCAAGGAATCACAGCTGTGGGTTTGCCTCTTAAGGAGGTAGCATCTTGCTGGCAAGAAACAGATTTTCCTGCCTGCAACAACTGGCAGAGAAGCTGCAGTACTGATGGAGAGGGTGATTGTATCGCTGTGCAGCTGAGCACAGTACACAAGTTCCTTGCTTCTGCTCTCATGATGAGCCCCATTGGAGCTGGTTAATAAAGCCCTGGAAGTGAAATTACATCAGTAGGATTACCCAGAGAAATGACAACTGCTCCCAGCAGTGTTTTTTTGCCAGATTGGGTCCTGTTGCCATTGGCTGATTTGAGTGTTATATTTCAGAAATAGGCAAAGGAGTACTTGGTGTCTGATTCAGATTTCACAAAACCTCTGTCGTGCACAAGGCAAGTGTGAGCCATTGGAGTCACCTTCCATGTGCTTCATCAAGTGGTGGGGAAAGCACAAACTGGGATGTACGGTCTAAAGAGTAAACAGTTCACCCAAACAAGGGAAACTATAAAAGCAATACTTACTGCAGATTGTTATTGAATCAACGTCAAGGAGCTGAAACAAGAAGGAACTAGCTATGGCCACAGCTATGAAGATAGATACCTTTGGGGATTCTTGCTCCAATCCAGTGTGAAATCCTAGAAAAATGAGTTTAGAGTAGATTTGTGGTTTAAAGAACATTGTTATATGCTCGCTGCCAGACAAATAAATTCTGAGGAGTCCCTGGCTTTGGGGTGTGACAGCTTATGGGTGTCCTCATGCTGCTGGGACACCTTGCAGCTCTGGAGGAGAGCCTTCTGTGACAGGCATGGCTGGGGCCAGCTGGGCACGGGCAAAGCTGAGCTTGCACATGACCATAATATCTGCTTCTGCCATAAGAGTCGGACTGACAGCATTATCACAGCACAGCTCAGGCTCAGACCAGGCTCAGTCCAAGAATGAAATGAAAAGCTCCTTTCTGGTACTAATTCCAAATATATCTAAATAGTTTCTCAGAAAAAAAAAGTTCTCTAGAGTTGTTACACCTCTAATCGCATTCCTTCTATTAAGCATTTGCCTTGAATTATCTATTTAATATCGTAAGTCACCAAATTAAATAGGAAAACACACGGGTTTTTTTAAAGCGGGGAGATTGGTATTGCAGCAAAACTACCTGTAAGCAATAAGAAGCTGTGCAGGGAAGGAAGAAAATCCCAAACTGTCCCATCAGATGCTTAGGGGACTTGATCAGTTGGTTGTGTTTTTTCAATATTGAGAGGGTGGCCTTACATCTAGGCAGTTTTCCTGACTGAGCCAGGCTTTGGTCTCAAGACCAGATAGATAAAGAAATGTTTGGAGTCCTTTTGGCACTTTGTCTGCTTCCCTTGTATGCAAGAGGCTCCTTCTCTGCACTTCTGAGAAAGGTGAAAAAGAGATTAAGTGACAGTAGAAAAAGCACAGAGGGTCAGGAGCTTCCAGCCTATGCAAAGCATCTCAGCATGAGACCCATCTCAGCCTTCTCCGCTGAATCCAACGCCACTGACCAAGGGGAGGAATGGAGCCATGCTGGGCTAACCCTCAGGCAGAGCCCAGTTTTCTGTCCATGTTGAGCAGCTCTTGCATGCAGCACCATGGCAGGTGACTTTACCTGGTAGGACTGGACAATATCCTGGCAATGGGAATGGCCAGCATTTGCCCAAAGAGGCTGCGTGCTCTGAGGAGAAGACTCCTTTGCTTTGCACTAAGCTGTGGGGATGCTTGGCAAGGCTAAGAGGTGTATTTTTAAATTTCTCACAGTTATTGCAGAACCTGAAAGTGGTGGGGCAGTGCTTTGGGATGTGCTGGGCTTTGCTTTCGGTTTCTTATAGGGACTGCTACCTGGACCTGCCTTGAAATTATTGTTTCTTTTTCACTGTCTGGGGAAGATGGGAGGAATGCCTGCCTGGCTCTGCACACCATAAACCAGCAAAGGGGGCTCTAAATTTGGGCTCCTCTGTTTTGGGGAGCTGAATTTAAAGTTGTTACATGACCCTGAGGAAAGCAGGCAGCTGACAGCTGGAATTGCAGTTGCACCTGAGTTATCTCCAAAGGTTGCTTCCCAAAAAGGAGCCCAAGGACAGAATCAGATGTCAGACTGTGCTGGTGTGTCCACATCGGCTGCTGCTGATGGACATGAGCTGCAGGGAGTGAGAGGAAGGCTGGGATCAAGGTCCTGGGAGATCTGATGCAGGACAGCTGGATGCAGAAAGGCTGACTGCAGGCCCTTGGCCATGGTCAAAACAGTCACCTGAAGCCAGCAAGTTGTGTCTGGTCCTGCTGCCTTTGGACTCAGTTCTAGTTTACATTCACTAAGGAAGTACTCTAAGTCAGTGATCTCCTTTTAATGTTAACTTGTTTGATAATCTAGGAAGATGCCAGCACTCCAGTGCTTATAAAGTGACACACTCTTATTCCCAGTACATCTATGGCTGAACTTTTTAATGATGGAGCCAAATGAGGTGGCATGAGACAAAAGTGTGCCTTTTTGTTTGATGTATTCTGCGTTTCCCCAGGCCTCCAAGGTGTTCAGCTGCACAGCAGTGCTTTTTTCCCAAAACAGAAATTATCATGCAATCTAATTTTTAGTACACAAAGTGGCCATCACTTAATTCCACCTTACAGTTTTTATATTCAGTCTTTACTTCCTTCTGTTTTCAAAAATCAACAAAAAATAAAGCCCGGGCAGGAGGTAGGAGTTCTTTTAAACAATAAAATGAAAACCAATATCAAGTTTTTGGTATCTTTGGGCATGATCTCTGGAAGCTTTGGGTATCTGCTTTATCATTTTGTATATTTGACAATTTTGTACTCTGCATTGTTGGACTTCATTTGTGCATGGCAATGTATTAAAACATGGAATTTTTATTATACAGTAAAAGTATTTGGTTTGATTTAAATAATGTCAAGCTTGATCCAGGTCACGAACAGGAGAGGAAAAAATCCCTGAGTTTTTTCTAGCAATAACTCTCCCCTGACAGTCTGAGCATTCTCATTCAGGCAGTTTCCAGCACCTGAAGGTGGGCAGAGCTTTTTGCCCTCCCACAAGTCTTCCCCACCGCAGTCCCTGGGTCTGTGCAGTGATTTGCTGCATGGGTGCAGGGATTGCCTAAATGCAGCACATCACAGCTGCTGGCTGAGCAGAGGGCTCTGCTCTGCTGGGCAGGGTTTGGGTGTGAATCCAGACCAACTCTCCTGATTTTGCTTTAGTGCAGTTGCAACAGCGAGCAGACACTGCCCACGGTGAGGAAGAATTCTCCTTTCACTGCCCTTATTTCTCAAGACTTGGGGGATGCCCTTGTCAGCACTGAAGCATCCTCTAAGGGGACCAAACTGCAAAAGAAGCAGGTACTAGACTGTTTATGCTGCGAGGCATTTCACTCCCAGCCCACCCGCCCCATTTATTCTCAGTGTTTATGGCATGCGAGCAATTTAAATGACTGGATTAGGTAGTTTTCAGAAAAATGCTGAAATGCTGAAATTCCAGCATGATATTATGCTCTTCCATATATGTGTTTTTTCTTTTCAGCCGTAATTCTGAATATTCTCACATTTGTAAGGTAGAGGCTGATGACATGTTTTGGTCAAACACAAAACACTGGATTAATACAAAATAACAGAACAAAATTATACAGTGTAAGCTATAACTGACAAAGTCAAGATGAATTGTCATCTAAAAAAATCATAAATCATGTTTTTTATTGTGACATCTCATGATGGGACTGCAATTTACTAAATTCTGTTTATATCCTTAAAAAGCTTTCTACTCCATAAACTTTGTCAGTGAGAAGAATATGTTAGTGGGAAAGCTCTGGTTTTGAACAGATCCATGCATGTTATTTTTTGGGCTGAGGGAAATTAGAATGATAATACAAGTAAAGAAAAAGTTGCTATGTCACATACCCTTTTCACCATCAGGGTCTCCCTAGGGGTTACAGTGGTGCCATATTATTACAATGCTATGTGCTGCACACTAGGATTATTTCCATTATAAACAATATGCCACCTAAACCAGATCTGCTTTATAATGAAACAGCAGCTGTCATGATCATGAAATATTTCTCCCTGGTGACAGAGAAAATCATTACTTGAAGCTGTGGACAAGGCGTTTCCATTTGTGCTCATATGGGTTTTGCATTACAAATCTCAGGGATGGGGTTGCAGTTTCTTTACACACAGTTTGTTACTCAGAAGCTGTCAGTGGAGCAACCAGGAGTACAGTGCGTTTTTTCTGGTCATTTTCCTTCCAGTGACAGTCAGTCCTTGGTGAAATTTGCATGACCTCATGTTATACCCATGTACGTCCCGTGGATCCATCAAAGCTTACCTTACTCTGAGCATCTATCGGGTTACAGGCCTAAGTTGTGCTGCTTGGACCCTTGGGCTCAATGCCATGTCCCTGTCCAAAAATTGTGTTCTTGAACTAAGATTGTGTTAGCTGAGCAGATCTGTGCTCATCTGAGCAAAGCCTTCTGATGTGAGCACATGTCCTTAGTAATGAAGTGCAACCCTAGAAATACGCGTGATGTTCCCGGTCCCACTGTTGACCTGTTGCTTGTGAAAGGACAAGTTCCCTCACATGGTCTCTTCATGTCCCATCTCCTTATCTGTAGAACTGGAACTGCATTTACCTGTCACTGTTAAACCCTGACAGTCAATAGAGGAACTTCAGGTCTTCCAAGAAGACTGTATTACAAGTCGGATTGATTTGAACAGGCCGGGCAGTGTGGTACAAAAGAACCATCTGATGTGGGAGACAAGAAGTTCCCAGCCCCAGCTCCTGCTTCTCCGATGCCCCCCTGTCCCTGCCCAGGTGTCAATCTGTGCATGCAGTGACACTTCCACAGGTGAGGTGTCACATCATCCCTCTCTCAGCGTGTCTGAGGTCTGTTCCTCTTTTGTGCACTCCTTTGTCTCATTCATGTTGCTGCCTTGTCATTGCCTTCTTGCTTTTCTGCACCTGATGTGGTTTCTTGCCTTCTACTGTTATTAGCATCATGTGGGAAATACACTGAATTATTCCATGTGAGAAACACACTGTCAAAAAAAAGAGTTTTTCTTTTAATGAATGGCAGCAAGGCATTGGCCTTGGGAGGACATGAAGCAGAGAACAAATTGCTACAGGTTTATTTTAGGAAAACATGGGCATTAACCTCATCTCCATGTCAGTGATGGAACAACAGGCTAAAATGGCAGCAAGGATGCACACTGGACACTTTCTGGGAAAAAAAAAAATCTTTTTAGGAACAGGGATGCTGAAGTAGAAGTAACTGCTTAAAAGAGATGGAGAATAGCTTTGAAGAGCATCCCTCAGCAATCTGGACACTGTGGTACAACAGGACCAAGTTGTCTACCAAAATCTCTTTCTCAGTTCAACTTTCCTGCAGATAAGACTTGAATGGGAAGCAAAGAGTTACCTCTGTTAATTATCATTACTTTACATTTCAAATGGAACAGCATCTTCATTTTCTACCTCTTCCAGGTAAAAACCTGCTACTGTGTAGCTCTGACTAATTCCAGACTCATTTAACTCAATACCTCCGGCTGTCAGCTGAGAAACTGGGACACGTCCCCTGTGGTGGCCAGTTCAGATGCAGAGCCAGAGCCTGGGGTGACAGCAGGGACAGGGCCACCTCCCCATCCGAAGTGACTGTGCTGAGCATGAGTCCAGGTCCTGTCCTGTGCGGTGACAAACGCAGCCCTCAGTGAGACCTGCGAACACAAAACGGGGGGCACCCTGCAGGACCAGGGGCAGCCCAGCTCCCACATCCAGGCTTTCATCTGGTCTTTGCTAGGCACCATCATAAAATTAGGGATAGGTAGAGAAAAACCTTGGAATTAGGGGTTAAAGCAAACAAAAAATTTGTATTGAGCCCAATTGTATTGAGCTGAAGAGAGGCAACATTTTACAGCCAGCTGGCTGAAGCCTGGAGAGCTGCAGCCATCCATTGCAGAGGGCAGGCTGAGGGGGTGTGCGTGGCCACCTCCAGCCTCCACCAACAGCTCTAGGCAGATTAAGAAAACTGCTTTTCCTTCACGGGGGAGTTTCACTGCAGAGAAATGAAGCGCTTTAGGGCACATCATAAGTCCCAGCTTGAACACTCAGCTCTGGCACTTTCCAGGCGAGACGGGAGAGCCTGGTTGGTGCTGAGCGCCGGATGCTCAGCCCGAGGGGTGCTTTGGCTCTCCTCCGTGCTGTGAAATGGGACAGAGCAGACTATGTGGGAGGCAAATTGTTTTATGGAAAATATTGGAAACCATTGTACTAAGCTGATTAACTCGTTTTAACAATTCTACTTAGCTGCAACAGTTGCCCCACATGAAAAGTGCAGCTGCAAGGATTTGCACAACGGAAATGCTCCCACATGCAGGAAAGCCAGATAAGCCCCTGCCTGTCGTCAATACAGCAGGAAATTTTAGTACTTTGGGGACATTGCAGGGTTATTTCTGCCTCTGTTTAAGTTTTAATCCAGAGCATGGAGGGTATTGTTATGCTAACTGGTTTTGTCCGTGTCCCTTAGGTCCCAGGCTCAGCCTGGCTTTGGCAGTTCTTGGCAGGTAAAACTTTTGTCAGGAACATGAGAAATTGCAGGATTTAGGGCTCCCACTGCCTAACTCCACCTGGGGACAACAGCTGCTTGTTTTACCCCGAGGCAGTATCTCTTCTGCCCTTCTCCACTTCCAGGAGTCGTACAGTATTACGCAGAGGAAATTAGGCTTTCTTCATGCTTCCCCTCTTTGTCCACGTTATTAGTGCCATAACAAGCTGCCTCTTAATCTCAAAATATGAACCTCTTGGACAGTGTTCTGCTAATCCCATGAGGGACTTGGCAACCAACAGGAAAACCAAGATTGTCTGGAATATTATCCAAACACGTCGAACCAGGGACCACCCTCAGCCTTCAGCATTTCTCTTGGGTCACCAGTCACACACCCCTCCCTGTTAAATTAAAACCACTCTAAAAACTGTGTGGTTTTAAGCACTAGCAGCAGGGCATTTATATGGGATTTTCAGGCTGATACTTCTCCACGGGCCAGTTTGGGACCTCCTGAGAGCAGGATATTGTCTCAAAATATTCCCTGAAAACCATCAAGAAGCATTGGTATCTAAAGACTTCAGTAACAGTTCTACCATCTCTGCAAGCATTAGCTGCTCTCTAGATGTTTCAGAGCTCATGGCTGGTGCTTTTGCTCCAATTTCCTATGCTTCCAATTATAGATTTGAAGCAGCAGCAGACCTCCGGCAGAAACAGGAGCTGGGGTGGCTGCATGCTCCCTCACTGCCAGCCAAGGCACAGAGCTGCTGTAGGGAACCAGAAGCTGTGGGGATCTCCATGGAAATAGGTCCTTGGGAAGATCAGAGCAATGCTGGGGGTTGCATTCTGCCATTCAGTTTGTTCTGAATGGCAGCACTGTAAAAATCAATATGGCACTTTTAAAATGGATTACAAGGCAGTTAAATGACAAGTCTCCAAAGAGGAGTTGCAAATGAAGAGTGATCCCATGGGAGTTTTTATAGAGGGAATATTCAGGAAGCTGTTCTTGGCTGTTTACCTAAGAGGTCACAACAGATAAGCAATTGAATATGAGTTCCATGTGTGATGCTCTTGTTAAAGGTGCTAATATGACCCTAGGATGTATAAATGGGAATATTGAGTGGTAGGGGAAACATATTAGCTCTATACATGACATTAATGAGACAAAATGAGTCCAGTTCAGCTGTCAACACTTAAAAATCACGTTGTAACACTGAGGAAGGTTGGGTGAAGAGCTGTAAGGGTACTGAAAGCGTATCTTACAGTGACCCAAAGGAGCACAGTCCATTTATATTATCCAAGAGGAATACAAGGGATGAATTGATCTATACGTATCTATGCATGGAGGAGGAATATGGTACCAGAGACTACCTAACCTAGCAGACAAAGGCACATAAACCAGGAAGAGTGGAACTAAAAAAAATCCAGTTGAAAGTAAGGCACATTTTTCTCCTTAATGGTCTTGTAATTAACCACTGGAGGAGCTGACATGGGATATGGTAGGTTCTCCATCACCCCAAAAGATACTTAAATTAAGCATGGATGTCTTTCTACATGATGTAGCTCATGTATCTGTGTGGGAATTGCTGGGCAAAACTCCATGGTCTGCATTATGCAGGAGGGCAGAGGAAACCACCATGGTGGTGCCTTCTGGCTGTGAAATCTATGAAACTATCAAAGTGATGACATCTGTATATCACATCCCAGCAGCATTCTGCCTATTTATGCTACACATGTTACGAAAAGACTCTTTTAGGGATATTTAGAGGGCTTTAAATATTTTATTAGAGGTTTTTAAATATACTCTGCCTGTAAAACCAGGTAGATGAAATAAACCTTAAAAAAATAATAAAAAAAAAATACATCCTGAAATAGATTTTCTATACCCCCAAATCCCAGTCTTACAGCCAATATCTCAGGATATTCTGGGTTTTCAATATGATGCTCCAAGGACTCAGACCTTTATCGTGATTTAAAGCTTCTATTTCACAGATTTATAGATGCTAAACTCAGGAGGGACTCCTGTGAATATCTAATCTGACCTTGTACATAACAGAGGCCACAGGGCATCCCTCAATTGCTTCCAGGCCACACTGAAGCCTTCCAGATTCTTCCTTCAGACCATAGCCAAGACACAGCCTTCCCCTCCATCCTCACAGATATACTTCAGATCATCTCACATCTCACTGCAGCATCCTTCCTTCTGCCCCTGACAAATGAAATCTTCCCTGGCACATGGCCATTCAAATTGCTGCTGCAAAGATCATTTGCCATTCCCATGTCTCCTTGCTGGCACTCCCTTTTGCCTTTTCACCAACACATCTCCTGTTCCTCCTAGTCCCTACCTCTGCCTCTTCATCCCATTTGGTATCAGCTCACTCCAGTCTGTCATGGCCCATTTTGCTACCTTTTTCATATCTCCTTTTTTCCTGAGCAAGCCTCATGTGGTGTAGCACCACTTCATGTGGAAGGACCCTAAATCACATCTGTGCTGCTAAATTAAAAGATTCTCAGAGCATTCACACCCATCAGGGGGACAGGGAATGGGAGTTGTGGTCAGTTCATCACACGTTGTCTCTGCCACTCTTTCGTCCTCAGGAGGAGATGTCACACTCCTCCCCTTTTCCAGTGTGGGATAGTTCCCATGGGAGACACTTCTCCACAAACTTCTCCAACATGAGTCCATCCCATGGGCTTCAGTTTTCCACAAACTGCTCCAGTGTGGGTCTTTTCCACGGAGTGCAGTACCTTAGGACCAAACTGCTCCAAGGTGGGTCCCTTGCACTGCCACAAGTCCTGCCAGCAAACCTGCTCCAGCCTGGGCTTCTCTCTCCATGACCTGCAGGTCCTGCCAGGAGCCTGATCCAGCTTCCCATGGAGTCACAGCCTCCTTTGGGCATCCACCTGCTCCAGTGTGGGGCCCTCCAAAGGCTGCAGGTGGATCTCTGCTCTGGTGCCTGAAGTGCCTTCTCCCCCTCCATCCTCACTGACCCTGGTGTCTGCAGGGTGGTTTTGCTCACATATTCTCACTCCTCTCCCCACTGCTGTTATTCTGAAGAGGGTTTTTTCCCACCTTCTGAAATACATTATCACAGAGGCATTACTGACACTGCTGATGGGCTCGGCCTTGGCCATCCTGGAGCTGGCTGGCATTGGCTCTGTCACACACGGGGGCAGCTTCTGGCAGCTTCTCACAGAAGCCACCCCCTGCAGTGCCCCTGCTACCAAAACCCTGCCACTCAAACCCAACACAGTGTATCAGTGACAGATTCTTGTCACTGGATTCTTGTGCAGGGAGAAATCGTTCATGTGAATTATTAAATGTCTGTATATCATTCCAAGGCATCCAACAGTGTGGTACAGTTTTCACACAGACAAAGCCTATATTTTAATGCTCTTCGTCCTGAAAGAACCCAGCTTGATCAACTTCAGTGCAGGAGACTGGCCTCATGGGACCAGGGGAGAGCTGGGGCAAGGAACAGGAGGAGCCACAGCAGGGGAGCAGGCTGGAAAAGTCAGACCATGGAGGAGCTCATCCCAGACTTTGCTTTCTAGAGAAGAGCTCCTTGCCCTCTGTGTGCCAGTGGTGCTCGGTCTGGGGTAACAGGTAAGTGAGGAGAAAGGATGCACAGGAGAATCTACTGGCTTCACTGATTCTGCTCCATGAAAACTGACAAACATCCTCTTCTACAAAGCCTCAGTGCACAGAATTTTTTAACCTAATACTGCTCTACACAACTGCACAAGGTTACCTTTATGTTACAGTAGAGTTTAATCCTTCTGGAGCCAAACTGCATAAAATTGCCAAAAACTGACACATCTCCGCTCAGCACTGCCTATTGACACGCAGGCACCTCTGGCCAAACTGAGAGGAAAACATCTGTCAGTAGGTGTTAATGAGACCATCACATGTAGCAGGCAAGACCCAACCAGCTCAGCAAGATCTGACAAAATTCATGTCCTCATCGGGTGATCACAGCTATCTGCGGTTCCACTCAGCTTTCAGGGAATCACTCACACATATCCTTCCTCACATGGATATTTTATGAATTTTAGAGTTAGCAGGATGCAAATCTGCCCTTTGAGGATCGTCTGGCAAAGCAGAGCTTTGGCCAGTACCTTGCAGGGGCTTCTGCAGCAAAACAAAGCAGTATTAAAGAGTGCCCTAAGTGTCCATCTTTCTGAGCCAGCACAGTTGAAGCCTGGGGGTGGGAAGTACTTTTTTTAGCAGAGATGTGAAGTTAAATGCCCCGTTGTTTGTAACTAGTCCTGATGCCACGTTGTTTTTACAGGAAGTCATGGGCAGCTTCAATCTTTATACCTGCCAGCATTCCTGAAGGAAACACTGCTGCTGGAGAAGGTGTGTGGCATGATTTCAGGTTATCCGGCAATGGCATCATGACTTTAAACACTGGTGAGTTAAAGCAGAAGGGAGGGGGCTGGGGGGAAAGGGAGAGAGGGGAAGCAGTAGTTCACAGAGAACATTTTCATTTAATTAACTGTTAATTTACATCTCACTTTACAAATCAGAGCTAAGCATATCTGTCCAAGCCAATGTATATGACTCACAGTTTGTCAAATAGATATTCTGGAAGTGAGAAGTTACAGAAATAAAAGTCATGAATTATCAGTTGTTCTTCTATTCTCGTGGACAGCATCTTTTATTACACGTAAATTCCATTTATAGCCAGTGCAAAGAGGAAAAATATCTGAAGTCAAGTTTGCATGGATAGAAAAGTGACACAACAAGAATCTGAGTCTAAGGATGGATTTCACCCTGTTGTGTTAGAGGGATCCACCTGACCAGCACTAAACACCTGCAAAGTCTGTTTCTGGGCTCTGCTGGGGGATTCCCCATCCCAGTCTGCAGCAGGCAGCTGTAGCACTGATGCACATCCTAAAAGCTGCTGTCTCCCTCTGTTCACCATCTGAGGAAGCTCAGATAGAGACTGTGGTTTACTAAAGTTAATAAACCACAGATGAGCCCTACTTGCTAATGCTTCTGGAAGGCAAATTCATAGACAAGTCCCCCAAAATTTTAAGAATTTCCAATGAGATACCTGGTTTGATGCATGAGCCCTTCTCTGCAGTATGCTGAGATCCTGCCATGCTACCTACAAAAATAAAAACAGCAAATGCCTCTTCACACACACTTAAAAGTCACGTCGCAGAATCTGAGCTGAACAGCCAAAGAAGAAATGGCTCATTTTTAATGCAGGGTCCATGAAAGGTTCACTGTGGACATAACTCAGCCCTGTCCTGCTCTTGAGAGCCAACGTGGGCTTTTTCTGTGGCTTATTGGGAGGACACACGTGGTTTGTCTGCAGAGGGTGGGAAGCTCATTTCTCAATGTTTCTTTAACATGTCAAGAAATGCCAAGGGTTTGCACAGTGGGAAAAAGAACCCCATACCAACATATCTCAGGTGAGACACCCCTTTCAAGGCAGCTCCTGCCCCATGTCTCTCTTCTAAAGATGCACCAAGCAGGACTACACTGTGTATTTTTTTCCTCTGAAGTAAATCTATGGATGTGCTCTGTAACAAAAGGTGGATATAAATTTAACTGTTTAACTGACTCAACTGTTTAGAAATTTAACAAACAAATGTACATACCACTAGGTATCTGGGAACCAGTGTTTTCTGTCTGAGACAGCAAAATGAATGGAGAGCAATATTCCAACACTGAAAGTTAGCAGACTAGGTACAAAAATATACCAGTTGCTAGGAGATGGCATTTAATCTGGAATTTTAGGCAGTAAGTAAAAATTAAGTTGTAAGAAGAAATGTTGTTTAGGGCAGAAATCAAGCCAAAGCAAGAGGCTGTTTATGAGAGGGAGCACAGCAAGGATGGTGCCTGGCCACGTGCCGTGGGGCCACAGGGGAATGGGAAGGTTATTGACTTGACCGTGGGAACAAAAGCCCTGCCAGTGAAAGGCAGCGAGGACAAAACTCTTTCCTGGTTGAAGTTGCAGGGAGATGTGCTACTAAAGTAAATAAGGGCTGTACTTCAACCTGCAAACATCACCTTTGCCTGTGATGGAAGTCCAACCAGAAGCTAAAACGTTGTGAAACTCAGCTTGTTCCCTCTAGTTGTGAAAATTACAGAAAAAACACAACAAAGTTCACTGCTTGTGAAGTTGGGTCCCCAAACCAGATTCTGCTGGTTTCTTTCACTACTGAAACCCCACTTTCTTAATAGCATTAGACTTGATTAATGCTGGGTTTTCAGACTAGACTATCTTGTGAAAGCATATGGGTTCAACAGCAAGGCCAGCAGGGAATGAGTGAGGCTGGCTGCTTCTTACAGCAGCCCAGCCCTTGGTGGGAATTGTCCAAGTGGGATTTTAGTCCTGTTGAAATAGAGGGCACAATTGCAATAGATCTCAAAAGGTCATTTTCTGCCCCCCTCACACAGGTAAAGGGCTGTGTGTAATCTAGTCCAGCACATGGTAATCACCCACACATACAGAGGACAAACCCTGCTTCTGGTTCCTGTAAGTACATGCAGGTATTAGAAACAGTGTTTGCCTTCAGCACCACCCCTGCCTATTTCCCACCTCAGACATCCCTTTGACCAAGGCTGGTAAGCATTTCTACAATATTTGGTCACAGTGATTACATTCTTTAGTTGGATCAAACTATTGGGATCCCAAGGCCAAGACAGAAATTCCAACCTTTTACAGCATTGATATTACCTGTATTCCTGATACTGGAGCACTACCTGTTTAGACTTCCTTTGGATAGTGCTTGTCAAAGTGATTAAAAATTTTCTCTGGGCAGCAGCCAAAGATCAGAGTCCATTCTGACATTGCAATCTGCCAGAAGGCTTTGATGATGCCAACAGGGCTATGGTGAAGCCTAACAACCACTGGTTGAGGGGATATGTTCTCCTTGCTCAGAAATCCAAAGCACTGTCCTCTCTGCTGACCCAGCTTGTCTTCCAAAGGATAACTACTGATTGCAGACATTGCTGGCTGCTTCACTGGCCTCTGCAGAACAAAGTTTCTGGCAGAAAGGCAGTAATGTGTGTGCTGTTACATCAGTGCTGATGGTGGCACTGGCATCTCCTCTTCATGCAACCTGGACAGCAGAGTTGGTACCATCTGGATCTGCACCCTTGCCAGGGTTCTCTGCAGTGAGGAGGGGCTGGACAAGGACTGAGTGGTTGTTGTTCAATCCCTCTGGCTGATCCCACTGGCTGGGTGGCACACTATCAGCCAGTGAGGGTTGGCTGGATTTTTGTCATTACCTGTGGTTGAGAGCCCAACCACCACAGTCACCGACTGCATCTCTGATATTTTATCATCTCTAGATGACCCTGCTTAAGTGGGAGGGTTGGACCAGATGCCCTCCAGAGGTCCTTTTCAACCTCAATCATTCTGTGGTTCTCTGATATTTATGCAAGCAATGATTGCTGAACTTACAGAGCTCACTGTAAAGCTCAGTGTGAGACCTCATCTTTGGGAACCTGCTCTTCCTCCCCTGTGAGAGGCCCAGCCTCTGCTGTAAGGCTTTCCAGTTGCACTGGGGAGACCTCCAGGAGGTACCTGGAGGATGCTTTGAGGGAGGATGACAATGGTGATGTACACCCAGTGCAGGAAAGCATGGGCCCTTGCATAAGTGCAGTGATGCACTTGGGTCACAACCCCATGCAACACTCCAGGCTTGGGGCAGAGTGCCTGGAAAGCTGCACGGTGGAAAAGGACCTGGAAGTGTTGGCCAACAGCGACTGAACACAGATCACCATGTGCCCAGATGGCCCAGAAGGCCAGTGGCATCCTGGCCTGGATCAGAAAGTGTGGCCAGCAGGACCAGGGCAGAGATTGTCCGTCTGTACTCAGCACTGGTGAGGCCACACCTCAAATCCTGTGTCCAGTTTTGGGCCTCTCACTTCAAGAAAGACATTGATATGTTGGAGTGTGTCCAGGGAAGGGCAGTGGAGTTGGGGAAGGGTCGGGAGCACAGATCTGATGAGGAGAAGCTGAGGGAGCTGGGGCTGCTCAGCCTGGAGGAAAGGAGGCTCAGGAGACCTTATCACTCTCTACAGCTCCCTGAAAGGAGTCTGTAGCCAGGCAGGGGTCAGTCTCTTGTCCTAGGTAATAAATGACAGGATAAGGGGAAATGGGCTCAGGTTCCACCAAGAGAGGTTTGGATTGGATATTGGGAAAAATGTCTTCACAGAAGGAGTGGCCAGGCACTGGAACAGGCTGCCCGGGGAAGTGATGGAGTCACCATTCCTGGAGGTGTTTAAAAGATGTGTAGGTGTGGTACTTAGGGACATGGCTGAGTGGTGAACCTGGTAGTGCTGGATTAGCAGTTGGATTTGATCTAAGAGGTCTTTTCCAACCTAAATGATTCTACAATTCCATGATTCCATGGCCACTCTGGGCTGCAGCCAGCTTTTCTCCCAGAATGATGGGAACTGCCATTGCTTCTGCTGGCAGCAAGCACAGATTTATCAGTGGGTGATGGAGGCAGTAACCTTCATCCCTGCCGTGTCAGGTGCAAGGGCCAACTGCCCACACTGTCCATCTGTCCACACTGTGGCCTAGCCTGGGGCTCCCTTCAGCCCAATGGGGGGTTTGAATGAAAATGAGAAAGAAAGAGAAATGTAAAAGAGGCATGTGGGGAAATGGTACTATTTTTTCATCTTCTTTTTAAAAGAGTGTGTTCCTGGGCTTTCAAGGGACACCAGGAGGGTTTTGTCCATATGACATGGATCACAAAGTGAAAGAAAATCTTGGAGTATCCTTACTCCTCAGTTTGTAATTGTTTGCAGTGATTTCAACCTGGAATATTGTGCTAAAGGGAATCATATTCTGGGCTGCATTAGAAGCATGGCCAGCCAGTGATCCAGGAGCTGATGCTCCCCTTCTATTCTGCTCTTACAAGACCTCACCTGGAGTACTGCATCCAGCTCTGAGATGGGAGTAATGGAAAGGCATGGATCTGTTGGAGCAGGTCCAGAGGAGGGCCACAAAGATGAACAGAGGGATGGAGCATCTCTCCTATGAAGGCAGGCTGAGAGAGTTGGTGCTGTTCAGCCCAGAGAAGAAGGCTCCAGGGAGACCTTTAGCAGCCTTCCAGTACCTAAAGGGGTTTCACAAGAAAGAAAGAGACTTTTTACCAGGGCCTGTAGTGACAGAACAAGGCGTAATGCTTTTAAACTGAAAATTTGATAGATTTAGATTAGATATGTGGTGATCTGACCTGGGCTGGATCCCAGGTGCCCACCAAAGCCAATCTATCACTCTCCTCCTCAGCTGGACAGGGGAGAGAAAAAATCAAGAAAGGCTTGCGGGTTGGAATAAGAAGAGGGAGAGATCACTCAGCAATTACCATCATTGTCAAAACAGACTTAACTTGGGAGAATTCATTGAATTTATTACAAATGAAAATAAGAGCAGGATAATGAGAAGCAAACCTAATCCTAAAAACACTTTCCCCCACCCCTTCCTCCTTTCTAGGCTTAACTTCATTCATTATTCTCAATCTTCTCCCCCACAGCAGTGCAGGGCAACAGAGAATGTGGGTTATGGTCAGTTCATCTCAGACAGTTTCTGCCTCTTCTTCCCCCTCAGGGAGACTCCTTCCTACAGGACTCCAATGTGAGTCTTTCCTACATGCTGCAGTTCTCCACAAACTGCTCCAGCATGGACTGGCCCCTTCCATAGGGTGCAGTCCTTCAGGAACAGACTGCTCCCGGGGGTCCGGTGCAGGGTCACCTGCTCCAGAGTGGGCTCCTCTCCATGGGTCCACAGTCCTGCCAGGAGCCTGATCCAGCTCAGGCTTCCCATGGAGTCACAGTCCCCTTTGGGCACTCCCCTGCTCCAGCATGGGGCCCTCCAGGGACAGCAGGTGGATCTCTGCCTCCCTGTGATCCTCCCTGGGCTGTGGAGGCACAGCTGCCTCACCATGGGCTGCACCACGGGCTGCAGGGGAATCTCTGCTCTGGCACTTGGAGCACCTCCTGCCCCTCCTTCCTCACTGACCTGGGTGTCTGCAGGGCTGTTCCTCTCACATGTTCTCACTCCAATTTTCTCTGGCTGCAATTACTTCCGTGCAATAACTTTTTTGTTTCCCTTCCAAAGTATGTTATTACAGAGGCATTACTACCACAGCTGATGGTCTCAGCCTTGGCCAGTGGCAGATCCATTCTGGAGCTGGCTGGGATTAGCTCTGCTGGACATGGGAGAGTTTCCAGCAGCTTCTCACACAAGCCACCTCTGTGACTCCCCTGCCACCAGAGTCTTGCCATGCAAACCCAATACAGATATTAGAAGAAATTATTTACCGTGAGGGTGGTCACAGTGGAACTGGTTTCCCAGAGAAGTTGTGGGTGCCCCATTCCAGGGAATGTTTAAGGTCAGTTTGGATGGGATTTTGAGCTTTTGAGCAACCAGGTCTATTGCAAGATGACCCTGGCTATGGCAGGGGGTGGACTAGCTATTTGTTGAAGGTCCCTTCCAACCATTCTGTGGTTTCATGATTTGGACATGTTTTGATTTGGGGGCACTTTGCAAACCTTTAAGTCAGCAACTCAACTTGTAAGAGGTCTGGGAAGAGACTTCTGTTTCTTTTCTGGTATCTAGAGCTGAAAATAAATAACCACTTGGGGAGATAAGTACCCTCCAAATCCAGGGACTGGTACACAGACCAGTCAGAGAAACCAGCAGCCACAGGACTACTTGCTCCCTGGTGTACAGTAGCTTCCAAGCATTAGCAGGATGTGTGTCTTCCCTCAGCAAAGCTCACCTCCACATGCACAGACTGTGGGCTGGTTGGGCCTGCTGGGCTCTGCTACCATTGCTGCACAAAGCCTGACACAGGCTGGTGCTCTGTGCAAGCTTAGCAAAGCCAGAGTAAGCACTACTATTCCAAGAGAAGCTGCAGCAGGAAGTAAAAGCACGAGGCACTGCCAGGGTCCGATGGCAGCACCATGCGAATTTTAAGAAATATGAAAGGTGGATAGAATTTGTTACCACTTGCCCTTGAGTTTCCTATTTCTCTTCTTTTAAAATTGAATGTTGAGTATATTAATTTTGAGGGTCCTGCTGTAACTTGATGTGCATGGGAGAGGGAGGGGAGAGAGGGAGACGTTGGTGTGCTTTTCATGGGGGGAAAAGAAGAGAACCCAGGGCAAAGTATTCTGAGGTCTACTCAAGGCTCAGTGAGAATCCCAAACACCACCTTTCTAACTGGTTTAAAGCCATAGGAGCCAGCTGTCCACACCCTGAAGGGACCAAGGTCATGCCAGTGAATAGAAGTGACTGCTAAAGGTTCCCTTTCTGCACCAGCATGGCTCACTGAACCCAGGGAGTCTGGAGAGCTGAGCTGAGTGAGCTGGGCTCAGCCCAGCCAAGCCAAGCCCAGCCCGAGGATTCTCCACTTCGCTGGCTGAGCTTGAGGAGCCTTCTTATTTCGTCAGCAGCTTCTTTGGGTTTACACTCACCACCTACCTATGGAAATGGGGATGGGGACTCACACCCACTTACTCTGTGCAGCAGAGCAGGCTGCGTGGAGAAGATAGATTACTTTCATCTTGGTGATTGTATTTTACCTTTTGATGCCCTGGATGTTTATTCCTTTATCATGTATTAATTATTGGCATTCTCTAGGCTTCCTTCTGTCTTAATCTGATTTAAAACAGACATTTGCATTTGAAAAGTAGCTAGCATGTATAGCAAATCCTTTCTCTTGGTTTGCTATTAATGCAGCCAGCTTGGATGTACTATATTAATGCTGTTTGCCAAGGGTGAAATCAACACACCACCTATGGAGAGGCACTTCCTTGGTGAACCTACTGCTTTTACCCACAGGCAAGGCATCTAGCTACCCTGGTGAAAAACCTGGGTGCTGACTGCAGCAGCATGGTCACACACCTGCTCCTCTCCCTGCTGCCTTCCACCTGGTTTTGGGAGGCTCAGAGGCTCTGCATTGTGCCCACGATGACCCAGCCTGAGGACCTGCCACCAGTGAAGGGATTTAGAGAAGAAGGATTAGACATCCATGGCAATGGAGAAAGTGAGAGCTAAACACAGGACAGGGCACCAAACCAGCAGCTGAGGGCTGTGCAGGGAATGAGGCAGGCAAGTGCAGGGGAACTCATGGCCAGAAGAGGACTGGGTGGGATCAGGATTTGCCTGATGGTCTCCCTAAGGGTTGTAAGCACTGAGGCTGAAAGGCATATGTGTTTCAAAATGATCCAATTTTTATGTAGCAATGTCTCAGCCAGTTGAGGAATAGACTAAATCAACCCTCTGGTGAGTTCAGTACTGGTATTTCCTTTATTTCCTTTTTTTTTTTTTTAAATTTTGCTGCATCACTAATATAATTTAAGTCTTTTGGGAAGTTGTCCTGAGCCTGACTGATCTGTTTGAGCTGGTGCAAAGGGCATTTGGAGCCACTGCTGTAAGCCCCTCAGGCTGGGTAACTGCACTGGTGAGTGAGGGGCACAGGGCAGGTGCCCCAAGGAGCAGTGCCCGGCTTGCTCATGTGACAGCAGCAGAGGTGGCTCGAGTCACCAGCCTCAATCCACCACGGCTGCCTGTGCAGGCTTTCCCTCTGCTCTGCTGAGGTCTGACTGTCAAACTGCCTGGAGCAGCCTTTCCTCACCCTGCTCTGGCACGGTATTCCAGATCAGCTGTGACTCCTTGAATGGGAGGGTTTGCTCACCTGGCTCCTGCTGCCAGGGCTGGCTGAGGAGCTGCATTTCTGTGTGGCAGAGCTGGGGAGGGGATGGGCTTTGGCAAGAAGCAGTGCCAAACAGTAGGGTCTGGAAAGCAGGCTCTCCCAGAAGAACATGTCTGATCATGGCATTAGTTGAACAGAAACAGCTCAAAGAAACTTCTTTCTTCCTAAATGCTCACATAGAGTTTTGCACCAGGTTGACTTGGTTTGAAAAGCATTTTAGTTAATTTATTACAACTTCTGCCCCTGGATAAAACTTAAAGAGTTTCCAGAGCTCATTTACGAAAAGGGTTGGAAAAGTTATTTCAAGTTACCAGCCTACATTACAGTAGTTATTTGAACAGGTGGGGACTGGGGGAAGTAGGGACATTAGCCAAATCATGAATCACAAGCTAATCAGATTGCCACCCATGTTTGCACCAAAAGAAAAGCCATGCACGAAAATACACACATCACCAGCTACAGAACTGACTCAGTAAGGACCCAAACTTTTTTGGGGGGTTTATTGGGATAAATAGCTACACTTCAACTTGGTAGGGGCAGGAGCTCTCTCTGGAAGCCACCAGGGAGCCTGGCTCCCCTCTGACAACTATGAGGGCGTGGGATTTCTTTGTACTCTTTGCTCCCCACTGCATTTTGGCTCCATCCTAGCAGGGAGAAGTTTGGGGCCTTGCACTCTTTAACAAGGTCTTTTCTACCTGCCCTTGGATTTGAGGCTCTTTCCACAGGTGAGCGGGGAAAGCAAAGGCCCCAACTTCAGATATTTCAGGAGGGCACTTGGACAGCCATAGCCTCCCCCCCCTCCAGGGAAGCTCCTCTCTCTGATGCAGAAGGATGTATTTGGCTGTCCAGGATGAAGTGGGTCACAGAGCTGTTCCTTGACCCATCCAAAACCCAGGCAAAGGGCTGTGCAGAACCATGCCATGGCCCAGCAATGCTGGGAAGCAAGGGCTGCAGCAGCTCTGCACTGGCTCTGCACTGGGGTGGAGGTTCACCTCCTCCTGGAGCACAGTCACTGAGAAGTCCCTAGAGTGAAAGAAATATGGAGATTTAACTGGATTTAGAATAAAGTAAAACAAAACTACACTATTGAAACTCTGTTGATGTTACTGAAATTCCTTGTGTCTTACACCAGCGGGCAGAAAATCAGATCTAAAGTGCTGAGGCTGCTGGCAGACACTTTCCTGTTTGTGTGTGCAGTGGAGAAAAGTGCTTGTTTGGTGCTGATTGCAGACTATGGAATAAGAGCAATTTCTCATCCCACCTCCACAGAAGCTATTTAAATAGTTCTACACCCACTTTGAAAGATGCTCAGTTAGAAAGAAGTAAATCTGGAAGTTATTACTCCTCAAAGAAAGAGGCACCAATAAATCGGCTCTGCTGAGGCTGCCGGTGCTCTCGGGGACAGCGCCCGCGCAGGAGCTTTCCCTTGGCCAGCCCGGCTTTGCAGAGGAGCAGCTGTCCCTGGGCAGCTGCAGAGCCAACACTCGCAGTGGGACAGAGCCCTGTGGCTCGTGTCTGAGGAGCCCTTGGAGCCGGCCCTTTGTCCCAGTGAGGCTCAGGGCCAAAGCCCAGCTGGTTACATGCGGGCTCCCCGCAGGCTGCACGAACCCCCACGTGCTCCCCATCCAGCACAGGAGCGCAGGGAACAACCAGCAAAACCCAAGGACATGCCAGGAGAAGCAATGGGCAGAGCACTAATTTAAAAAGCCCTTATGAAATTCTGGGGACAGAGGGGTGTCATGTGCAGTCATTCAATGCCTCCCTTTCCCCTCCTTGGGGATCGCCGGCCACGAGTGGAAAGTGAAAGTGTTTGCCAGATCTTTCCCAAAACCGGAGGTGGAGATTTAACCCATGGCACAGCACCTCTGCAGGGCTTCTGGCAGGATGCTGGCCACCACCCGGCCGCTCTCCCGCTGCCCATGGCGCCCTTTGCCAGACCTCCTGCCCGGCAGGACAGTGTAGGGGGAGCCCCTTCCCCAGAGCAGTTGCTGGCCAAGTCTCTTCCCAGGGCATACAGAGGGAAAAGTTAAACTCAGGTGTGGAACTGGGCCACCAGCTCTGTGCAGGGAGAGCCAGGGGGGACTCAGGGGGGACCCAGGATGCCGCTGGTCACCCCCAGGTCACCTCCAATCCTGGTCACACCTGACAGCAGGCACTCAGGCAGCCCGGGAGCCTTTCCACCCCCACCACATTACATGTTCATGGATTTAAGTTGTTTCCAAATTAGGTTGGACCCAAAGAGAGATTTTTATGAATTGATGCACTCAAAACAGCCATAGAGTGCTGAGTCCTCGAATGAATCTCATACAGTGCTACTGTCAGAGCCAGCTGCTTTCAGACCCTCAGCACGGCCGTCCTGCTCCAGAACCAGCACACCAGGGCCCCGACCCTACAGCAAGTTTCAGGCAATGCCTTGTATGTCTCTGGCTTTTCCCCAGCAGAGCTCTGCTTTGAGATTAAGATCTTAGTATTTATAAGCCTCTGGTTTTACTCTCCATTTAATATCACAGTAAATCAGGTGCCTACACTGCTGTCCCTCCAACCCACCTGAAAATCTCACCTTCTTAAAAAAGGGCAGTTACATTGTTCCTTAAAAATAAACTAATTATAAAATCACTGATTTTCTCACATTTAAACAGCCAATTATTTCTGAGGACATGAGAAACAGCTGTTGCAATGCTGAAGCTCAAACAGTTACATCTCTGCTATTTTAATGGGTAAGAGTCGATATTTTTATTCCCATTTTTATTACCAAGACATGATAAGCAACCATAGCATTAGTATTAATTTGTGGAGCAAAGATCACTTCAATTTGCCCCAATGAGGAATAATTTTAACAGAAAATTAGCACAACTCTTTGAAAGCCTGTTGTGTTTTCCCCTCTTCGTTTTTGATAAAGCAACACAACCCTGGACAAGGGCAATTTGAAGGAAGAGACAGTTTTTAAGGCAGCCTTAACTCTTTCCAGACTGGGGAGTGGACTACAAAAAATGCTTTCCAAAGTATAACCTGGCATTGTTGACCACTGAATAAAGGTAGAGCACTGACTTTGCCTCCCACCAGAAGGTGAACAAATATTAAATAGGAGTCAGTTCCTCTCCCACAGCCTTCAGGTGAGGACTTCTGCTAAAAGCTTTGCTCTTCAATGTGTGTATGATCACCCAAACCAAAGTGGCATCTGCAGGTACTTGGCACCCATGGAAACCAGGCTTATAAGCACAGAGCTAAGCCTAGAGCTCCGGGCTGCCTGTTCTGCAAGGCTTGCTTTATTCTTTGGAAATCCTTGTTGCACTTAGCCAGTGAAAAGCATGTGTGTGGCACAAAGAATGGTGGTTTGAGCTAATCATGGAACAGAGTAACAATTTTTAACTGCACATGTGTCTGTCAACAAGCCCTTTCAAACATCTTAGCTTCATTGTATTTCTATCCTTTTTCCCCTAGGATCATGACACACTTGACAGTGGTGATAAATCAGCTCTAATGCTGTCCTATTAGCCAGGAAAACATTCTCAGTCCCATTTAGCTGGAAATGTGAGACCCACAGGTAGTCTAATAGAGTGATTACCCCAGGTAGCTCCCTATAACAGGCCAGTCTCAGGAGGGGAGTCCCGTTCCAGCCCCTCAGAGAAGATGCTCTCCTGGAAATTGTGCAGGTGATTTTAGGTCTCCTACTTGGGCAAACACTTTAAGCACAGAGTTGCCAGACTGAAAAAGGGGGGATAGGGACAGGTGAGCGAGTGATAGCATTTTTCTCTTATGTTTCAAGTGAATTTCAGTGCAAGAAATAAGTTTCTATATTCAGGTTTGAACCCTGTAGATGGAGAAACATCTAATGCCCAGTGGATCAGTCAAGGACATTACTCAACAGCATCAAAACTAACATGCATCCAAGTCTTTGAAGCAGTAGGAAATTTTTCACATTAAAAAAGTGGAAGGTACCCCCAGATTTAAGTGACAAGTCGGCCAGGAGCTCTGAGGAATTAAATTTTGAAGACATCTAAAGCTACAGCTGGACACCAAGAGAGACCCAAAAATGAGGAGTCCACGCTAATCTACCTCTCTAAGAATTTGGCCCCAAGTGACTTGCCACAGATTGGGCAGGTGTTAAGTTGCAAAGTCAGAAATAGAAAACCAATTCCCTCTCCTGGCCTTTCATTTAAAGGCTTGGACAGATTCCCAGATAACTGCCAGCCACATGAATATATAAATTATTTGGAAGAGTGCAAAGGGTAATGAACCAGGGTCAAAAGCCACCTGCAAACTTGCAGACCCTTAGCAGGCAGCAGTGGCCTGAGCAAACCTGGGGTTGGTGAGTCATGTTCTTGCCATGTAGATACACTGAAATACCCTTTCACCACTGATTCTTCTTTGTCTTCAGGCAGAATTTCTATTATACACTGGTTTCTGCTCCATCATCTACCTGCCTGGTGGCAGATGCAGGCAGAGAAAGGTAGGTTTCCTTTTCTGGAGGAAAAGCCTCCAGTGCCTGCCCAGGCTGTGGCTAACTCTCCAGCCAAAGAGCTGAAGACTGGCTGTGTGATTCCTGCCATGCTGCCCACAGGGCCTGAGCACCAGCAATGAAGTGGGCTGGTTTCCGTCTGTGACATGGGACAGTTATAAACAGTGTGTGATGACTGGTTTAGAAAGGTTTTCCAAAAGGCAACTGATCACCATAGCTGCTCTCTCTCCAGTTGCAGGCACAAACACATCTCCTGAAGTAGGTTCTGCCTGGCACAATGGGATCCAGATCTCTCTGGAGCAATCATACTGTAACTCAGGAATCCCACAGATAAAACCTGCTAGCAGTGATCTGTAGAGGTTTATTTCTCTGTGGTCTAAAATGACAACCTCATTGTCTTTTTCCAGATGCAAACATTTCAAACCTGAAGTATTCACTGGTGCTGTGAAGTCGGCAACAGCGTGGGTACCTCAAGTGCAGGGCAGTTCAGCTGGAAACCCAACAGCTTTCACTTCCCTGCTGCAGGGAGCAGCACCACGGTACCACAGGCTCACCAGCACCCCATCCTCTATTTGCAACAGCTACCATCCTTGGCACAGGCAGCAAAGCTCACAGCCTTCCTTTTCTGTTTGAAACTGGTCCCCAGAGGCTTAATTTGCAGAGCAAATTTGCAGTAATGGGATTCCACCTTCCTGTGCCTGACAGAAGGTGCCTCTGTGAGCTGCCTTGGTTCACCTTTCAAGAAGCTGACCTCTTTTTTCCTGAACAGCATCCCAGTTCTGGAATGTGGGCTGTGACAAATGTTTCAGAGAAGGACTACAGGGCTAACGAATAGATTAAAATTTAATCACACTTCCCCACTATTGGGTCATTGTCCAAAATTTCTGCCCCCTGCACCTAAATCTACACCAGCCACAAATATGACTTTGTTCTCAGAATCTGACTTCTTATTATTCTCAACTTCTTCCTGCAACAGTCCTCCCCACAGTCAAATTATTTTTGAATGGAATTGTCTTCTCTTGGCTCCAGCTACAGGATTGACCCTCATTTTCTATCAGTAATGCACCCTTCCACAGTAGGCTCTCACCACATTTCCTGAAGGGACGCTACCTTCACACACATTATGGAGCATTTCTCCTTCTCAACTCAGCATCAGTGCAGGGAGAAGAGGAAAGGACCCAACAGCAGCCTCAGCTCATTCCTGGGACATGCATGGAAGAGTGCAGGCATAGGAAAGCTTTTGGCTGATGCAAGGTCTCTGTCCCTCAGGTGGTGTAAGACCCCTCTATATCTGGCAGTGGGAGAGGGGGATTGCAACCCAGGGAAGGCAAATCCGTTACAGTTTTAATGCAGGATACGAGTGACAAGGAAAGCACGTTAGGACAGGCTTTAGCATCGGATAGGTACTTGACATCCAGGGTCTTGTGCAAGCACCTTGAAGCCCATCCCAGGTAATTTCCCCACTACTATTTGCTGAGCTAGCAGGACTGAAACAGATACATTCATCGGCGCTGCAATCATCCCTTCTAGCACTGTGGGTGCCAAAGCAAGTTGGGCCCCCAGCTGTGCTCCTGCCATCCCCTCCAGCCTGTCTTGACCATACAGACCAGCCCGCCTGAGTGATGAGAGCTGTCCCCGAAGACAGGCTGCCGGCGATGGAACTGAACGCCAAGTAGCGGATGAGGTTAAGCTCCAACACGTAGCTGCAGGGATGGCTGGGTGCTGAGGCAGCTCCCTACAGACCACTAGTTAATCAGCACTGTTTTGCTGACTGCCAACCCCTCAGTGGTGCGGAGGGCCTACCCCCGAGGGACGCCGACCACACCGCATCCCACCGGCGATAGCAGCACGCCGGGTGCCCCGGGGTGCGAGGGCAGCCCCAGCGCCGGCAGCGGAGCCAGGTCCCCGCGTGTCCCAGCCTTCCCTGCCGGGAGAGGGGCCGCGACCACAGTCCCCAGCCCTGCCCGCAGAACGCTTGTTAGCAGGCATCTCGTAACTGGGTTTTTGGGTCTCAGCCCCGGTTTCGGGTCTGTTCCCTCGGGGCGGCTCCAGCATAGCGGCGCCGCACTCGGCAGGGGGCGGCAGCGGCGGCGCCGGCACCGCTGGCGGAGAGCGTGGCCGGGGCACTCTCGGCCGGGGGCTGATGGCTGCACTGGCAGGGAGGCGGAGCGGGCGGTGGCCAAGGAGCCCCCGAGGCGGGGCTGGCCGGGTGTCACCC